>OU744737.1:29311775-29516775 GCA_916613615.1 Steromphala cineraria | reverse complement strand
CAAACGCTTTTACTTCCAAGCTTCATTTCCATGCAGTGTTACAGAAACGGTAAAAAACCTTTGCAACCATTAGTTTGCGCCGGTGAGAGAATAAACGGAAAGCTGAACATAGAAGGGAGATAACTCTCACAATGAGGTTAAAGCGGAAGTGATTGAGAAATGCAATAAAATTGAAAGAAGCGGACGTAAAAGGTGAAAGAAATGCCTGTGAGAGGCATTACACTCCCCTCCTGATTTCTGTCAGAAATCACCACGGCTGATGAAATATGTAAACATGCAAGTTGAGAAAGTTAAGAATGTTATTAAATGAGTATAGAAAGTTCATAAGTGAGACATGATCAGAGGGACGTCATCATCGGATCATGTCGACCGACAAACACAAGTTCATGAGATAGTGTTCATGATTGTTAAAGTTCATGTTATTTAGAGTTTATGATAGAAGTTTAAGTCCATGGCAGAGTGAATCTCATTGAGCTTCATTAGGTCCTTGGTGTCTGTCTTACAGGAGACGGACGAGATTCACCACTGGGCGAGTGTAAGAAGTGCACCTGCCATCCTTCCAGATGCGTACTGAGGCCTTTCTCACAAGGCCATCTTCACTGGGGTAAACCGATATAACTACACCTATCGGCCACTCGTTACGGGAACATGTATTGTCCTTAACAAGGACAACTTCACCCACTTTGATGCTGGTAGTCGGAACTTCCCACTTAGTTCTTGACTGCAAGGTGTGGAGATATTGCACCCTCCACTTATGCCAGAACTGCTCTGCGAGCTGTTGGACCTGTCTCCACTGGGCCTTGCACAATGGTCCCACATCTGATGAGTATTCCTCAAAGTTGAAACTTGGGGAATGTTTCGTCTTGTGCGTCAAGATCATCGCTGGCGAGAGTATTGAAGGATCTTCAGGGTCTGTGGATATGGACGTCAGCGGACGTGCATTGATGATGGCGGTCACTTCGGACATCAGAGTTGAGAGCACCTCGTGTGTTAGACGACCGGTCTTCAGCAACATGGCATCCAGTATCCTACGAGCTGTCCCAATCATGCGCTCCCAGGCGCCCCCCATGTGTGAGGAGTGAGGAGTGTTGAGCACCCATGTTATGGCATTTTCGGTGAGGAAGTTATGGATCTGGTCGTCTTCTGTTTTGATCGGGGTGATGTTGAGAGAGTCCATAGCGCCAATGAAGTTTGTTCCCCGGTCGGAACGAAACTGTTTGACCTCACCTCTGATGGCAATGAAGCGTCGGAGGCAGTTGATGAACGATGAGCTGGACATCTCTTCGATGAGTTCGATGTGGACTGCACGGATCACTAAGCAGGTGAACAATACGGCCCAGCGTTTATTGTTGACACTTCCGCCACGAGTACGTCGGGTGATGACTTCCCATGGACCGAAGGTGTCCAGGCCCACGTAGGTGAAAGGAGGAGAAGGAGCGAGGCGATCCGCTGGAAGGTCAGACATTTTCTGAGTTTCAAACTTTCCCCTAAGTTTTCTGCATGTCACACACTGGCTAATGGTAGATGATACAAGTCTCTTTCCACCGATAATCCAGAAGCCAGCAGACCTCACCGCTCCCTCAGTGATATGTCTGCCTTGGTGTCTAACCCTCTGGTGGAAGTGTCGGGTGAGGAGGAGAGCGATGTGGTGCTTCTTTGGAATTATGATCGGGTGTGCCTCAAGGGAGGAGAGCCTGCTATGTGTCAGGGGTCCACCGACTCGCAGTAGTCCCAGTTCATCAAGAGTAGGCGATAGTGGAAGTATGGAGCTCTTTGCTGGAAGGGGCAAGCCTTGTTGTAGAGCTGTGATTTCCTTTTCATATGATTCATTCTGGACAACTTTAAGGATGAATACTTCGGAGTTCCTTAAAGCTGTAGTGGTTCCGGACTCCTTGCATAGGCGCCAGCCGTCACATGAGTCGCTTGATTTGGCGTAGGCTCTTGCGATGTGTTTCAGGTGGGAGAAAGTCTTGATAAGTCTGCTCCAGCTTGAAAATCTGGTGAAACGATCAGAGAACAGGGTTCCCTGGGGTGAGTGACTCACTGCAGTTTTGGCAGAATGAACGTTTGGCTTCAGTTCCTTGTCACGATCTGGATCAATGAGAGGAAACATGTCATGTGTGTTCACTGTCTCGTCGCTGCGTAAGAATTCAGGTCCGGTCAACCATAGGCTGTTTTGGTAGTGCCATGTTGAAGACAGTCTTGTGGCTTCATCTGCTGGGTTGACGTCCGTTGGTACATGATGCCATTGAGAGGGCTGAGACGATCGTTGTATCCGATCTGTACGATTGGCAACATACACGTGAAAGCGTCTCTTCTCATTGTGTATGTAACCAAGGACGACTTTGCTGTCGGAGTAGAAGTTGAAACTGTCTCTGTGGAGATTGAGTTGTTTCACAAGTATATCAGCCACATCCACAGATAGAACTGCCGCACACAGCTCTAACCTTGGGATGGAATGCCCATGTTGAGGGGGCACTCTGGTCTTGCCCAACACAAAGCTGACATTGCTTGGGCCACTTACGCTGTCAATTTTGATGAAGGCAACAGCGCTAATGGCTTCCTTTGAAGCGTCGCAGAAGATGTGTACAGTCTTATTTGGAGATGCTGAGAATGATGAGTCTGAATAGGGTCGAGGGATCATGACTTTTTCAAGGCTCTTCAGGGAGTCACACCACTTCTGCCACTGTGGAAGATATTTAACAGGTAATTGTTCGTCCCATCCTGTCGTCGTAGACATTAACCCTCTGAGAAGAAGTTTTCCTTTGACAACGACGGGGGCCACTATACCAAGTGGGTCATAGAGACTGTTGATGGTTGACAGTACTCCTCTTCTAGTGAATGGTTTTCTTTCACTGCTGACTTGAAAGGTAAATGTATCCACTGCAATATTCCAGTGGAGACCGAGGCTTCGCTGAGGAGGCGGTTTGTCAACATTTAAGTTCAAATCCTTCATATCTTTGGCGAGGTCATCGCTGTCAAATGAGTCCAAGACTGCTTGTCGATTTGAGGTAATCTTATGGAGCCTTATGTTTCCACCGACCTTGAGGGCAGACTAGGTCGACTGTATTAGGTTGATAGCATCGTCCTTTGTAGGGGTTGAGACTAGTGCATCATCGACATAAAAGTCCTTTTCGACAAGTTCTTTGACTGTTGGGTTCGCAGACTCTACCGATCTCCTGAGACCGTATGTGGCAATGGCTGGAGATGGCGAGTTCCCGAAGACATGTGCTGTCATTCTATACTCAATGATGTCCTGACTTGGATCGTTGTTGCGGTACCAGAGGAAACAAAGGTAGTCCCGGTGACTTTCCTGGACCTTGAAGCAGTAGAACATCTGTTCGATGTCTGCCGTCACAGCTACGGCTTCCATCCGAAACCTGAGGAGTACACCTAATAGACTGTTGGTCAGATCGGGGCCAGTCATGAGGACACTGTTCAAGGAGACTCCCTTGAAAGTTGCGGAAGAGTCAAAAACGCCACGGATTTGACCTGGCTTCTTGTCATTGTAAACGCCAAAGAGTGGCAAGTACCAGCACTCCTTGCCCCTGTCAACTGGTGGAGCTACTTCAGCGTGTCCCCTTTCGATGATCTTAGACATGAAAGCAACCATGTGATCCCTCTTTGTGGTATCCTTCATTAGACCTGAGTGTAATAGGTTGGCTCTTTGTACTGCTTGTGGTCTGTTGAATGGAAGAGGTGGTCGGTTGGTACGAAAGGGAAGAGGAGCAGTCCAATAGCCGTCGTCAGACCTGACAAACTGAGAATTCATGAGTTTGATAAAGTCTTTGTCTTCGACAGACATGGCAACGTTTTCATCCTCACTTGTCCTCTGGAATAAGGCATCTGTGTCGATGGGTTTGGAGCAATGGCTGACATGGAAGTTGTTGGGGCATGGTTCCATAACCATAGGGCGACTGTCGCCAAGCACCTGTACCTTGTTCACTGTAACAGTATCTGGACGGTGTACCTTTCCGAGACAGACTTCACCTATTATTGCCCAGCCTAACCTGAGCTTCTGAGCAAATGGGGCTTCTTGTGGGCCTGTACGCTGATCCAGCACATGGTGAGCACTGAGTAGGTCACGTCCTATGAGCAGTAGAATATCAGCATTTTGGTCTATAGGTGTGATGTAGTCCGCAATTTCTCTTAAGTGAGGGTGGTGTCTTGCAGCTTCTGGAGTAGGGATCTCGTTTCGCATGTTCGGGATCATGTTGCATTCTATGAGAGGAGGGAGGTTAAGTGTGGCAGACTCGTCCAAGGCCTGAACCACATAACCGGTCGCTTGTCTTCCAGACATGGTTACACAGCCATTGCATGATGAGAGGGAATACTCCATGGCATCACCATCTTCGTTAAACTTGTCGAAAAAGTCACTACGAGCAAGAGATCTGTTGCTCTGGTCATCCAGAACAGCATAAGTGAGGATAGAGTGTTCGGGGTGGTTCTCACGAAACACTCTGACGAGAAGAGTTTTTGCACAGGATTTTCCGCTGACACTGCCTTCACATACCTGGGTACACGTTGTTGTAGCAGTAGACCTCCCTGTAGAGGAACTCTCCCCTCCGTGCTTCTTAGGGAAAGGGGTAGACTTGTCGGGCTTAGAATCTCCATCTGAACTGGTGTGCATGGCTGTAGAGTGGGTCTCACTCCCACAGAAGTAACATGAGAATTTCACCTTGCACTCCTTGGAAGAATGTTTGTCTGTCATGCAACATTTGGTGCAGATCTTGTACTTGAGTAAGAAGTCTCTTCGTTCACGGAGTGGTAGACGACGGAAGCCTCTGCAGTAATTTAAGGTGTGACCCTCGGCTGTATTGTGGAAAGGACAGTATCTAGGTGCTTGAGTGTTTGTGGAATCGTTGTTGACTTCTGTCTTCTTTGATGAAAATCTCAAGTTGCTTGACCGATAACCATCAGATGTTTTCATACGCGTGGTTTGAGTTGTGGGCTGTTGATCTAACATGAAGCTCGGGTCATTCCTGATTCTTGCCTGTCTGTTTAGGAAATCCGTGAAGACAGAAAAAGGTGGGTAAGGGACACAGTACCTATCTTTGTATGACGCTGCCTCGTTAGTCCACTTTTCCTGAAGAGAATGAGGAAGTTTGTTGACGATGGGTGTAACTCCTGCCGATGAGTCGTAGTAGGCTAGGAGGGTAGAGTACCTTGTGTTGTCCTTTAGCGACTCGATCTCTGCAGCCAGGTCAGCGAGCTCATAGAGCATGTTCGGATCCCGATTGCTGATTTTCGGAAAACTACAAAGTTTGTTTTTCAGGGAAGATTCAATAAGTTCTGGACATGCATACCTCTCTTCAAGTCGCTGCCAGATTTTCTGTAGAGCATGATAGGGATCATGAGAATGTGATGCATAGATATTCGTAGCTTGAATGCTTGAGTTCGGTCCAAGCCATTTCAGTAGAAGATCTATTTCCTCGCTTGGTGCTGCATTAAGGTCACGCATGATGTCGACAAAACTACTCTTCCACACAGAGAAATGTTCAGGTTTATCACTGAATTTGTGAAGTCGTGATATGTGCAAATCTTGTTTTACAAGAAAGTTTGATAATTCTGTACAGATGTTTGTCTGTGTGTTGGTGGATGGCACAAAGGGTTGAGCTGAAGCATTTAATGGCTCGGTTTCTTGATTACCCGCTTCAATACGTACAGTAGGATCACTCATTGTTCTGTGCTCTGTATCATTCCATCTGGGTGGTCTCTCATACGTCTGTTTCTCATTGGTGTTGGTCACTTGGTTTCTATGAGGTGTACTTGTGATGGGATCTGTACAGGTGACCTCCTCAATGACGATGAGCTCTGCCTCTGCTTCGTCGAGTTCTCGTTGTGACGTAAGTAACTTGATTGAGCTCTCTATATCTGCACGTTTCTTCAATAGCTCCGCCTCTTTCTCTGCAAACTTTAGTCTAACCCTAGCTGCCTCTGCCTTTGCTCGTTGCCTCATCAAAAGAGAACTTGAAGTTGTGCATGCAGTGTTTCGGTCAACTGAAACAGCGTCCCAGTTGCCGGGATCTGAGCGAACAGACCGCCTTCTGTCGTTAATTTCCTTGAGAACAACTTGAACTTTGTTTAGCATAGAATCTGCTCTGTTATTGCATGAAACTTCCAATTTAATACTTTCCTCAGTTCCCACACGTTGTAAGTAGGTGACAAACTCTGAGCAAACTTCCTTGAATAAATAATAATGTCTTTCAATATCTCTACGGAAATCCTGGAGGTGTTCAGCATTATCTCCTTGAGGAATAGAGTCAACTAGTACACTGTCAAGTAAGGCGGCTTGCCTGTTAAATTTGTAGAGATAATCCCTAACTTTATCTTCAAAAAGTTCATAAGCTTTGTCCGTTAACTTCTTTGTACGAGAAGACATTGTAGGTAAATTCAAAGTTCATAATATATCACAGATTAGCAATAATTGTCATTGTTTGTCATGTTTTGAAAAACTCACGTTGAATTTCGCCGACACAGACGACAGGATGCAGGTTTTTTACTATGCTGACACAATAAAAACGATGTTTGTCCACTTCAAACGCTTTTACTTCCCAGCTTCATTTCCATGCAGTGTTACAGAAACGGTAAAAAACCTTTGCAACCATTAGTTTGCGCCGGTGAGAGAATGTGGAGCCGAGTAGTAATGGCTGACAGAAAACGTGTTTTTGAGCGGAAAGGAAAGCTGAACATAGAAGGGAGATAACTCTCACAATGAGGTTAAAGCGGAAGTGATTGAGAAATGCAATAAAATTGAAAGAAGCGGACGTAAAAGGTGAAAGAAAGGCCTGTGAGAGGCATTACAGTAGTTATAGCGATCAGCGAAGTTCAGTAACATCCAGTTCGGCTCGCTTCTGGACAGGTGAACCTGATTCATTGCTAGATAGACAAAGCGTTTTAAGCCTGCATCCCTGCCCAAACCCGACAACAAGTAATAGTAGAAGTTGCAGTATTAACGATAGAAGTAGTTATAGTTGTAGTAATAACGATCAGAGAAGTTCAGCAACCTCCAGCTCGGCTCGCTTATTGGCGGGTGACCTTGAATCATTGCGAGATAAACTAATCATTTAAAGGGTGAAAACCTATTCAAGGCGGTACACAAAATCATTAAAGAATGTTTTGAGCCTCTGTTGATAACATATTATATAACAAGAGTTAGAAATGAACAATCGGTTTGGTGTTCAGCCACCGAAAATGAGTTGAATATCCATTCCATTAACGATTTTCATTTAAAGGTCATACAAGAAATTCGCCGACATGACCATTTTGGCAAACGCTAATTAATGCATTTGTGACAGAGTGAAATATAGGCATTCCTACTGGCTTTGGCTAGAGGGATATGTCTTTGGCCGAACAGGTCGAGTGTAGGACTGTCAACCCGGAGGTCCCAGGTTCGAATCAAGGTGGAGGTGGTCTCAAAATCACTTCCGTTACATAATGCTTTCGGATTATTTACTCATCATGACGAAATATACAAGAAGTTAAATTTTCCAAAATTTGTTAAACTGCGATTACTTCTAAGGGCGAGTAATACGCAGTGTTATTCTCTATTAGTTACAAATCCTTGTGACGTCATCCCTTTGTTTAGTCGTGCCGTTAGCGGGAGACGGATTTGAACCAAACATTTCTCGTAGGTTTTAATGTCGTTCAGTTCATTATTTTAGAACTTTCATTTCTTCAAAATAAATGTAAAATTATGTCATGTGTATAGTAAACAGACGGTTGAAATCTCATTGATAAAACTGCTAGTATCATCCAGAAACTGCTGGCGGCCTTTTCAATGTAGACACTTTTAATCATTTGAGGGAAGGAAATGCTTTCGGATAGTATAATCAAAACATCGTCCATTCGTTTGAGTTACTGCTACATTTGACTATAGATATTGTCTTACAATCAGAAAGAAAGAGTTTTAATTTTGTGAAGTCACTGTATCAATATTATAAAATGTGATTTATTTTCCCTCTTTATATATCTACTTCCCACGAGTTCAACCAAAGGATCTTTATGTTCTACAATAGACATGTATATTCCCCAGGGAGTTGACACAAAGACGATGTGTTTTCAGTATCTAATAAAAACATAGAATCAAGATTTCAGTATTCTTCTTTATGCAATATGTTTTTGAATCAAACACATTTTCAGGTTGAACTAGTCATTATAGGTGACTATTGTAATAAACATGTTTCTTTGTACATGACAATTTCGAAAAGTTAATTTATAAGATAATCATAAAATTTATCTAATGTACACAATATAAAACTACTAAATGATAATGGTAAAGGATACCTATTTAAATGGTTTATAAACATAGCAAACAGTACAAAGTTAGACTACAATATGTGCTAATTATTTCAAAATGTAAAAAAAATTCTATATTGCCTAAAGAATCTTAATTGATATTCATGAATACACACCCCATGGAATATCTCTCACAGCGAACAATCTACATAAATATAATTATTAGCACTTGGAAGTATTGAAATCAGAAACATTTTTAAATAGGGCATCTCTTAATTAAACAAAATTTGAAATATCTAAGTTCCTTTATTAGAATCATGTTTTAAAATCTAACTCCTGTTTCTACATCAACCTTCTTTCAAAAAAGACTTGGAAAGTTTACTTAAATTCAAACACCTGAACGTCGTAAATACCACCTTGAAAGTGTGTGACGTAGATTCTTCCTCTCTCGTCCCAGTCTATACCATAAGGATAACAAATCCCCTCCTGTGATGTCAGCAGGTCTCTCACAAACTCACCACTGTCTCTCAGGACGGTAACCTTGTCTCCATAACAATCCGCCACGAGTATGTGTCCTGTAGCAGTGCTAGTGATGCCTGCTGGACCTATAAGTGCTCTGTCTCCTGTAGGGGAGTAGTTGAACACCACCTCTCCCTGGGGAGTCACACACACCACAGACTTGAAGTTCCAGTCAGACACCAGGATGTTGCCTTGTCTTGTGGTAGAGAGGAACATAGGATCTCGTATGATCTTCTCTCCGTTGTGTACTGGCCTGATAGAGCGTATCACGTTCCCACTTCTATCTATGATATCTACACAGGGGACAGATTCTGAACCTGCTGCCAGTGTTGATGGTGTCAGGGCTGTCAGACAGTGGTACTCCTGTGTTGTTATGGTCGAGTCGAGGGTCAGGTCAGGGGTCACTGACACTACAGCTATTTGTTGAGATCCTGGAAGCGTGACAGCTATCTTGTTGTCATCGAGGTTGACAATCTGGTAAGGGTTACTTTTCATGCTAAGCCGACTGTGATGTTGTTGATTGTTTCTTGAATAGAAAGATTTGATGCAACTGTTTCCATGATCAGCGACAATAACTGTAACTGATCCTTCCACTTCGATTACAACTACGTCACTAAGATCTGGGTCTTTTTCATCCTCCTTGGTTCTGCAGTCAACAGTGTGGCTGAGTACAGGTGTAGACACTGTGTCCAGATCAACTTCATCAAGAACTTGAATCTTCCCCAGTGATAGTTCACTTAGGCTTCTGCCTAGCCTGTCCACATCCTGTGAGAACTCTATCCTAGTCCTCGTCCTTCTCTTCTCCACGTCTCCTACAGACTCTGCAGCCTCAGACTCGCTGGACTGGAACAGTTCATACATGTCAATCTCTCCCTCAGTGCTCAGGGCCTGGTCTATCAAATCGGACTGTTGTCTGTATATGTCTCGAGCCATGTCTCCTGTCTTGATCTCTGCTTTCAGTTGATCCATCTCTTTATCTGTGACTTCAGTCAGTTCGTCCAGTAGTTCCTTCTCCTTCTTCTTCACTGCATCAATGACCCGTTTTGCTATAGATTGAATGTGTGACTTGATGGATGATTTTTTCTCGTCAACTTCTTTGGATCTTGATTTGAGTGAATCCAGGTTTTCCTCCTCAATTTTGGATTTTTCTATCAATGTTTTTCTCCTCTGTACCAAAGAGCTTCTCATTTCCGGCAACATGGACTCCAGGGTGACGACCGACTCACACTTCCGGTGGTGGAGGATACAACAGGTCTGGCACAAGGTCTTCTTGCAATCTCTGCAGAAGAATTTGACAAACTCTTCCTTGTGGTCAGAGCAGGGGACTTTTGACTTCCTCCTGACCTTGACCTCATCAGTCATCTCAGACACGCTATGATGTCGAGATGTAGGACTCTGTCTGTGGGCCTTGTGACAGTTGGAACAGAGAGAAGCATCGCAGAGTGAGCACCAACTGACTGCTGGAGTTATCTCCCCTTCAGCTTGACACCAATTGCAGGTGGTTGTGTCTGCAAAACAAATATTTTGAAAATAACTGACCTGTTATTTGCCTTCAAAAGATCAGTCAATGTGAATAAATGTTAATACTTTTGGACTAAATCAATGTTTTTGGATTAAAGAGCGACTCCACACATTAAGTCACATATACCAAGCTTTGTGATTTATCATTTGATCTGATCTGAAGTATGAACTGTTGCAGGGATGTATCATTCTAAAGCAAATAAAAGTTCTACATTGACAACAGGAATGTTTGAGATGGCGATTGTGGTCGAAAACAGGGCAATGACACAAGTATATATGAATATATATGACTGTTTTAAGATTATATTATTTTATTTTATAAGAAGGTATGTATCATATAATTATAATAGCCATTTGTGGATTAGTATGTGATATTTATTGAATATATCATGGATTTTGACAATAAGGTTAAAAAAAGGCAAAAGAAAATATGACAAAAATCTAAGAGAATGATTATACATTCTTCCTACCTTTAGTGCCAGGATCAATAGTGTCTAGGAGACCCTTGAGTAGGAGGGTTGGTCTCATCTGCCCCGCCCACTCCTCCACAGGTCGGGAGGGATTAGGTACCCTTGTCAATCTCCGGCAGAAAGGACATGGAATTGACTTGGACCTGATCGCATCCTCTCTGGTTTTGGTGAATCCTACGATGCATCCACCACAGAATGAGTGGCCGCAACCCAGAGTGGACGGGTCAGTGAAGACCTCGTGGCAGACAGTGCACGTCAGGAAATGGTCAGTTAGTTTCTTGGCAGTCGCCATCTGAAAACATTAAACATGAAGATAATAAATAATAGTTAATAATGATAATCATTTTTGTAAAAGGTGGAAATTTGATGTTAGATTGAATAAGAGTGAAATGAGAAACTAGTCAGTGACACACTCTGTACAGTCATACTAAAGGAGACAAAGTCAAGTTTAGGGTGACAAAATTAACATAAATAACGTCAAACACAAATCTCTAGATGAGAGGTGATGTCATAAACACTGTAAATAGTTCTGAGTGAAAAGTTGTACCTATCATAAAGTAGGAAAGCGGCTGTACCCGAAAAGTCACCATTTCGTTTGCCATTTTGTATTTAAGAGGATTTGGCTTGATATCCAATCATCTCAGTTTACTCTTCCTGATTCTAATCAAAATTCATATTTAGCTCATATTAAAAGTTTTAGCTCCTTCAACTGTTTTCTTTAGAAATGACCATGGAAAAATGTTTTGTTACATTTTTGATTCATAACATAATACTTATATCAAAATGAAGTAACAAAACCAAACTTGCAGAAAGACTTGATAAAAAATATATATGTTACAGGTCGTGTAGCTAACATTTGTAAAGATATATGACAGTTGAAAGATAATAACAGATTACACATAACGTATATTTAACTTTTCTGTCTAACTGAGACGACTATAATTGTACTTGTACAATACCACTTAAAGTAAAAATAGTAGATAAACATTGTACATCCAACAAATCATTTACTGGACTGTGCTCAGTATAAGCTCATTTACCAGAAACATACATGTCAACTTAAAAATAACTGCATGGCGTTTTTCTCTTCTGTAGACCAAACTATTTCGGGAAAATTTACAAAACCTTTCTGAAACAGAATTTGGTTAAACCATTGTCAATGAATACTTTAAATTCCAATTTCAAGTTTTAAATAGGTACAACTTTCTATAATCATTTAATTTCCATTTCTTGAGAACTAAATCTACCACTGCTTATAACTTGGCTAGCTGTCTTCTCTTGATTCGTTGTATTACGAGTTGTAAGGCTGTGTGAGTAGGAAGGTCGGGTAGATCAATATCACCACAAGACAGAGGTCAGCATTATCAGCCAGTTTGTGCAGCGATAAGCATATCAAGTGGGTATAGTATCTACTTATTTCATACATGAAAACACATGAAAATAAACGATAAGCATATCAAGTGGCTATAATGTATATATATATCAAACCCATGTATTGTTAACGTCATTTGATGATATCAACTACTTAAGTAACGAGCTGTTAAGAATATTAAATTATGTTGCAATACTATCTGCAGTAGAACACGGATAAAGCGAACAATCGGATATAGTGAACAATTTTTAAGTCCCGTCAAAAGCCCTATGCATGGCAGCCGAATGAGACTAGCGAACACCTAATATAGCGAACTAAATTCCCTGGGAGTTTGTTATATTATATCCGTGTTCTACTGTACTTATTTAATCCTAAAGAACGACTGTGAAATATATTTTAAGGAAATCTTAAGATATGAACGGAATCTGAAACCCACTTTTCAATCTTGGAATAGGTGACTATCTTTAGAGGCAAAGTCGAGGATCTGTATCAAACCGTGAGAAACTTGTCAAAAATACATAACCTCTAAGTAACCTGCGCCGTAGTGTGCATTGCACAATAACTGACCTTGACACATGAAAATAAACGATAAGCATATCAAGTCAAATCTGGTCAAAGTTGCAGGCAGTAGTGTTATTGCCTAAGGCATTAACGCTACTGCCTGGTTAAATAAGACTTTCTCCTTATTGCCTAGGCAGTGTCTTATTGCCTAGGAAGTAACGTTACTGCCTGATTCTCCTTGTTGCCGCTAACATATATATATCATACCCACGTATTGATAACGTCACTGGGCGTACAACACGTGACCACAATACCAACTCGTCATTGGATGATATCAACTACTTTAGTAACGAGCTGTTAAGGGTATTAAGCTCTAGTGAACTACCTATTTTCATAAACTTAAAGAATGACTGTGAAACATATTTTAAGGAAACTACGCTATGAACGGAATCTTAAATCAACTATTCAATCTTGGAATAGGTGACTATCTTAACACTCCCGGGAAGCCGGTCACTGCAGAAATGAGCTTAAACGGAGCCCTGATACTATTTTTAGTAACTCTTACATCTCAGTCGGAGCCAAAACGCGGACACGGGTTACCTTTTAGGGATGCAAACATGGATGTGAGTACAATCTATCATTGTAACTTACTGGCATCATTACACTCATAATAATGAATATGTACATTGCCATTTCGAACAGATCAATTCAGCGTTTCTGAAATATTGCCAGGTTTTGTGTAGATGAAATGGAATAAAGTTCATTTTCTTGATTCATGTATCGTTTTCTTTCTCAAAAGTGACACACATTTCGATAAAAATATGTTGTCATATGATTTTATAGTCAAATCGTATGCAAACATTTATTTTCTATACAAAATTTCATCTTAAAATAATTTTCAGATGTTACGAACTTTAATGGGGAGTGTTACGAAGAAAAACGGACCCGTATCTTTACTGTTACGAAATTAAACGGAGCAAATATTTTAAATTTTGGTACACTGATATTTTGGTAGAATAGATTGAAAAATTAAATCAATGACCTGCAAAAGTTATGTTGGTATTTGAACGATAATGTGATAAGAATTTTGTAATACAGGATGGCTTCCTGAAACCGAAATGCGACAAAAACCTAAACATTGGCTCACATTTGTAAATAAATCACAAAGTCCTTATTAATACATACTGACAATGAACAAACTACTCGTCTAACGTATTCTTATATCTATATTCGACCTCTATCAAAGACTATTTATACATTTATAAACGCAATGTTAGAGAAAAAATATTACTCTCGGTCTTGCACGTGTTTTGGCTCCGACTGAGATGTAAGAATTACTAAAAATAGTATCAGGGCTCCGTTTAAGCTAATTTCTGCAGTAACCGGCTTCCCGGGAGTGCATAAGAGGCAAAGTCGAGGATCCCTATCAAACCATGAGACACTTGTCAGGAAAAATACATAACCTAGCATTAACCTGCGCCCTAATGGGCATTGCACAATAACCGACCTTCACATTGAAAATAAATGATAAAAATATCAAGTGGGTATATGTATATACATATCATACCCATGTATTGATAACATCACTGGCCGTACAACACGTGACCACAATGCCAACTCGTCATTGGATGATATCAACTACTTTAGTAACGAGCTGTTAAGGGTATTAAGCTCTGGTGAACTACCTATTTTCATAAACTTAAAGAATGACTGTGCAACATATTTTAAGGAAACTACGCTATGAACGGAATCTATAATCAACTATTCAACTTGGAATAAGTGAATATATTAAGAGGCAAAGCCGAGGATGTAAGGTATTAAACCATGAGAAACTTGTCAGAAAAAATATAAGCCTCATATTAAACAGCACCTAGTGTGCATTGCCACAATAACTGACCACAACACATGAAAATTAGCGAGGTGGGTTTTATTTACTCCACACAAAAAAACCGACTCGACAGAAAAATTTACATAACAAAGCATTACAACACTATAGGACGAATCATGGCAAGATTTATATAGAAAAACAATACAAAAATATACAATCTGAAACGTTCTTTATCATTTCTCAAACACTGATCTGAAATGAAACTTAAAACCAATAGAGTAGACATGAGCTGAATATTGACAGCTTTTTTTAAAACACATAAACAGTAATCTCACATCTTTTACTCCTAATTCCCTAAATGACCTGATAACAGACTAACCTTCAGTGAAAGTGGGAGCCTACACGATCAAGACGTATGTAGACACATCCTTCGTACAGAGATACTCCCTCTATCACCTGACTGTGTTTGTTATCATGCTGTCTTTGATTTGTTGGTTAGTGTACACGCCGACCACGTGACTGACTGTTTGTAATGGTATCCACTGTTACAAGGTCAATGAGCATTTGTCAAACCTTTGAAATCATATTTCTAAACACGTTTCCTTGATGTACAGGCAGTTTTTTCCAGTTAGCTTCAAATACATGTATATATACAAATTGGATTTCATTATGAAGAAAATAAGTTGTGTTTATCTGTGTGTAATTCTTTCGAACATTGCCATTCATTTCTTTTGAGAAGGTTTATATTGACACATTTCACTTTCAAAAGTTTATCAAACATTGCTTGCCATTTATTGAATATAGGAAACGGGTTAGTGTTGTTAAACACTCTTAATTTAGCATGGAATAATGACAATGTATTGTTTTATGTGCAATATAGGCAAGTTTAGTAGGAGGCTCTTTACTTACTAACATAAGTCAAATGAGTGCAACCTGAAACATACTTAGAGGATATTTGTCTTTTCTTGAGAAATACCATGTTAACACATCGAGTGAGGAAGAAAGTTTATATTTTCACGAGTGGCTCAACTTTTCTGCCTCACGAGTGACAGAAAGTTTATCGATATATACAGGAAGTAGATTAGAATGTTTAAGCTAGACTTTGATCATTATTCTGATTGTGCAAATATCTTATTACTATGTATGGACCAAGTTGTACTGAGGACCGATGGCCGATACCATTGTACCGAATAAAGAAATTAAAATTGAACATCGAAATCCAAATTTGCCGATCGGCATACAACGCCAAGAAAATTGGCCAATCAATCCTACAGGCCTACAGTAAAATATTTTGACATAATCATGATTCCTAGAAAAAAAAATCGTAAATCTAAACAATTGAAAAAAAAGAAAACATAACAGTTGATAAGAATTATGCATTTAACGTCATTCATGGGCCCTCATTTTCTGCATTTTGATATCGCCTATTCAAACATAAGACCGTCATTACCTTGTCATTTATATACAATGTAGAACTTTGAAAAATCGTGACTGCATTGTTTGATGTCGAAGTGACATAAGAGATAATTAAAAAGAATTATAAGTTGGCAAAGAATGTGATGTTAGCTTACTACGGTTAAGATGTTACTTGGTACTGTCTTTATGTGTATGCAACGTCATTGCGCAAAGCCGTGCAAATAACAATGACCATTTAACGTTGCAGCCGCTAAATGGCTGCCATAAAATGGCTGCAACCGTGAAATACACTCTGGAATGGTCTATTCCTAAGAAATCACTAATAGAAATTCAGCGAATAGCTAATAAATCATTCTCTTAAAAATTCCAAAATTTGAAATTCATCCATTTTTAAAAATCTTTAGAATTTAGAAATTATCAGCCAAATGCAAATTTCTATGAAAAAACTTCAAGCAAATACTTTCCTTTTGAGTTGCAAAATCGTCACAAATGATAAATATAAATAATTGAATGTTCCTATAACAGATTCAACATTTTGCTATCTTTTGTTAAGCTGTTCATTCGAAATTGAACTTAAGCAAATCAACAATCTTTAAAAACGTTTCATACTGTGTATCAAAAGTTAATATGAATTTCCAATCTAGATAATTCATGAGTATTGGAAAGAGTTTTGAATTTTTGTTATTAAAATTTAAAGCCAAATTCTACAATAAATGTTTAACTAACTAACTTCTTAGTTATTTGTCAGTTTTACATGAATAAGTGGATATGTTATTCAAAATACTACTGTATCCTATGTATATAGGCAATTAGCGTTTTGACTTGGTTCACTATAATCGCCTAAATTTTGATAATAAAGTATTTGCAATTTTGTAAGAGGTAAATCTAGGTATGTAGAATTTGTTTTCGTTTTCTCTCAGAGAAGCAGCGGCCTTGTACTTGTTCAAAAATATGGATTGTGTCCATGCAGGGTCAGTTTAAGAAATATCAGAAATGAACTACAATTTCAATGAAGTGTTTTTTAAATAAAGTTCGTTTTAATTGAACCACAATTCTAAACGTCAGAGAGTCTGTCCTAGCTCCCATGAGTTTTCAATATAATAGGTCTAGATTTGTTCTAGAATCTATATTTATTTACTGATTTTATTCAAATTTGGAACAGCGTATGAAAGCAAATGGTTTTTATTATTTTTTTTAGCCTTTTGTTAAATGAATGATTGAAACTGACGTGATTCAAACTTTCATTTTAAGTAGTTATTACACCTTTTTTCCTGTTCGTCCTGAATATTCATGAAAAATGTTTGGAACTTTCTAACTGAAAAGTAGTAAGAAGTTTCAATATCAAACATTTTCTTGAAGAGTCACTCATTGATTTTCGTCATATGTTGTTTTTCTTTATTACAATCGTAAATGACCTAATGCTTTATATAAATATAAAAAATATATCATATATATATATTACCTATATGGCAATTACATGATGAATATTTGAAAATCTTTTAACACTTGTACATTCGCAAATTTCAAAACCACTCTTCAATTTTACATGTTAGTCATATAACCTTAGCATTGTAAGCCCAATTGCTATTCTTGCTGCTTTCAATTACTGTCCAAATTTACTATTTGACAGTCGGCATTGTCCGGTTTTCGATCATCATCCTATTTTGCCAGTGTAAGCCGACTTTTAACTTCTCTATATATATATCATATCTGGTTCTGTTATTTAGTGTTGTGTTCAATTTGAAAGATTATATCTTTAACCCAAGTTTTAAAATCATGCCATCTTTCTATTGTTACTCATCAACTTTGATTAACCTTTTCATTATATCTCTCTACAACTGTCCTTCTTTTTCATCATATAACACTTTTGACAAAGTTTAAGATATGTGAATTAAACCAACTCTTTGCGTGGAATGTTAAATTGTTTTTTCATCAATTATTTTGTCTATTTAAAAAATCTATATCGATTAACAAAACTGGTTGTTAAGATGGCATTTCTTAGCTTTAATTTTTCAAGAGTGAAGGTTGGACCTGTAGAGTATTATTTCTCTGTGTACATGAGCCTCATATCAGTCACTGCAGCTGGAAGTTAGGGTCCAAGCTCCCGACTGTGAGTATAGTCACTAATATATTCCCTGACATCAGACGGTTTCCAAGGGTCCAAGCTCCCGACTGTGAGTATACGTCACGAATATATTCCCTGACATCAGACGGTTTCCAAGGGTCCAAGCTCCCGACTGTGAGTATAGTCACTAATATAATCCCTGACATCAGATGGTTTCCAAGGGTCCAAGCTCCCGACTGTGAGTATAGTCACTAATATAATCCCTGACATCAGATGGTTTCCAAGGGTCCAAGCTCCCGACTGTGAGTATAGTCACTAATATAATCCCTGACATCAGACGGTTTCAAAGGGTCCAAGCTCCCGACTGTGAGTATAGTCACTAATATAATCCCTGACATCAGACGGTTTCAAAGGGTCCAAGCTCCCGACTGTGAGTATAGTCACTAATATAATCCCTGACATCAGACGGTTTCAAAGGGTCCAAGCTCCCGACTGTGAGTATAGTCACTAATATAATCCCTGACATCAGACGGTTTCAAAGGGTCCAAGCTCCCGACTGTGAGTATAGTCACTAATATAATCCCTGACATCAGATGGTTTCCAAGGGTCCAAGCTCCCGACTGTGAGTATACGTCACTAATATATTCCCTGACATCAGACGGTTTCCAAGGGTCCAAGCTCCCGACTGTGAGTATAGTCACTAATATAATCCCTGACATCAGACGGTTTCCAAGGGTCCAAGCTCCCGACTGTGAGTATAGTCACTAATATATTCCCTGACATCAGACGGTTTCCAAGAGTAACAGCTCTAACACTTCCCTTCCAACCAGCGATCTCTAACGCACTAAAAGGAGCAAACTCCTAACTCGTAGGATTCACGTTGTAACTCTGAATAACGCCTTAAGAAAGAGTTTGGCAAGCAAGCATTTCTTTTGCTGTTGGACGTTTTCTTTGTTTTATGAAAAGAAACATTTTTCAAACAATAACTATTTTTTTCATATTCATACGGCAAACACTTAAACTCGAACCGATTCAAGTCTTCGATTCAAGTTATTCTTGAGTTATTTCGATCGATGTGCTGTTTCAAGACGACAGTGTCCTTGTAACTGAAGGCAGAGCAACTACAGAAGAAGGAAAGCTAACTGACTTGGAAGTTGTTTTAGGTTCCTAAGAACGATGGAGGTTGGCCATGTAGCCTACTGCCTTTCTGTGTTAACGGGTCTAATATCTGTCACCGTTGCTGACGACTTAAGGGTCATATCACCCGCTGGACCGAAAATGTGTGAGCGTCTTTGCCATCAAACAGTTGGATGTTCGTCTTACAGATTTAGTTCAGCACACCTGTCTTGTCATTTACTGAAAGAAACTTCACTGGAGGACAGATCGGATGGGATTTTCACTGTGAAAAAGGTAAAAGTTCTAATCGTTGATAGCGTGGCAAAAGTGTATTACAAAGTATACAATTTGTAGACTCTCTGGTAAAGTTAAAAGTAGCGAAAAATGTTTATGGAAATGAGAAGTACACTGTATATGTAGATCTCCTATGACCATAACTAAAGACCAAATAGAAACCTATCAAGCTATTTGAGTAGCATTCTAGAAGTTGATGGTATAAGGAAGACAAGAGTTATTCTATGGCTGAACAACCTATCAAGATTTTGTTTATTGGTTTGGAGGTCTATTGTTTACTCGTAATAACCTCCCATGAGGCTTTACATTGGGAAGTTAAATGTATATGCGAGACCCACCTGGAGGTTAGAAGGTTTTCCTGTTTCAATTGAAGACATCCTTTGAGGGTCTACAATCTGATCATACCCAGGGTTTCATGGTTTCCCCTTTAAGAATCCACGCATTGAAAACCCTTTGCACCTCTGTGCTTAGTGTAGCTAAAAGTTAGAGAAATCTTTAACAGTTTAACATACCTTTGTTTAGAAGCTGTTAATACATAACTGTATTGTATGTTATGAATGATATATGAAAAAAAGGATATAAATTGTAATATCAGCAACATGTTGTTATTTTGTGATGATAATATAATGAGGACACTTGTATGATCCTCTATGTACCCTCTATCCGGGTACTAGTGCCATACCCTGAAAGAAGTGTACTTGCATGATTGAAAGGTAATTGAAAAGAAGGCACCAAGCGCTTAGGGCAGCCATGTAGGTCTTTAAAATCCTTTTTAGGTCCCCATTTAACAGCTCGGTGGATTAAGTGGAATTTGAATGAATGAAGATTCAGTTCACAAATATACCTCCGGGCCAAAAAAATTAGACAATTTTAGATTAACCGTATTTATTAAATTTTTGGCATAAACTTGTGAAATTTGGAGCAGATTTAGATAATTGATATACAAATTGTATGAAACAAGCTGAAACTCAATCAGTTTATTTTTTCATGATATACATTGTGAAATCTGCTCCAACATAGATATTTTCAAATCCTCTGTTGGTTCTGAAAACAACTTATGCAAAGTTAAATGAAACTATTGTTTCAAATCTGCAGAATATTTTGATTCTATTGTTACAAATTTACACGTAATCATTCGCTTGACAACTTTAGTTGTGTCTTGATCTTTTGAAACTACAAGAAATACATAATATGTATCTGAACGCCAGGAAGTCATTTTTTCGGGTTTTTTAATGTGTAAATTTGGTCATCAGCCTGTTGCATAACATAAATATTTCCACTTTCTCTAATAATTGTGTTCAGCAACCAATCACATAAAAACTAAGAGTCTTTACTTGAATAAATAAAACCTGTGATTTACAAAAGCGTCGATAATCAATTTTTTCATTTTTTCCGGCACCATTTTGGACACTGAGAAATTAGACTTCGACTTGCACAGTAAAACCCCTGCAACTCGAAATCTCGCCAAAATTGGTTCAAAGATACCCCAAGGTATACCCTTTATTTCCAACAATTTCTTATCTCATTACCACACTGCATGATAAAAAACGTGAAGTCTTTGTTTTGCTTTGTTTTTCTGCATCACGGCGGTCACTAGGAAGTCGTCTGCTACAGCGTCATCACGTGATCCGACCCAACGACAGGGTAGATAATGCACAGAACATCAAAGCAGTGTCACAGCGGCTAAAAATTTCCAAACCATGTCCGAAATTTTCAAATGGCAACCGAAAAACTAATTTTGTGAATTGTCTCATTTTTTTGCTCGGAGCTATATATATTTAGTGTCGTTGGCGCATATGAACGACCCACATAACCACTTCACCATTGTGCTGCACCGTAAAACCTTCACCCTTCGAATATGATTTCAGAACGAAGCTGACATCCACAAACTGGAAAGCAGCAACTGTCCAACCTCAGCATTGGTATTTCTAAATAACAAAAAGTATTTCATTTGTCGAACCAGTAAGTCCCTTTCTTATTGGGGATTTAATATAATATTGTTAACATTTACTAGATTCAAATAATATAAATTTAACACGCGGGACGTGAAACTGTTATAATTGAGATCACACTATCATCAATTGTACATATTCTTGTAGTTTTTGGGTTGAGTTACATGCGGAGGACACTAAAAGTACTGGTCATAAATATTCAAATCTATTAACTTTATTTGTTCAGGATATACTTCTCCAACAACGGATTAACTTCTTTTCCATTTTTGTTATTTCAGAATATCCAATCTATCACGAGGGGCCTAATCACACACTGCTTCTGATGACAACTAGTGGACAAACCAGACAACTGTCCATCAGAGACAATACAGTATCTCAATATCCTCACACACTCGGCGCACGCTGCTCCGAAGTAGCTTATGTCCCATCTTCCAAAAAGCTGGTGATAAGAGAAGACACTTATCTCCTATTAGCACAAGTTTCTTTAGAGAGTTATGAAACTATAACCACTAACATTTGTGGAGGATTTGGCATAGCAGAAGATAGGGTATTTTTTCTCCAGAAAGATTCTGGTTTTGTGTTTCTTTGTTCAATGTCTCCGTATGGAAAGGATTCGAAGCCGCTTACACAGATGGTAGGCATTACGCTCTATATTGCAGTGAATACCAAAAGAAAGCAAGTATACATTGGTAGCCAAGGTTCAGTCATCCTATTTAACTATGATGGGAAGATGGTAACGGTATTGGACAAGGCGTATGCTATGGTAATTATTCCACCACATAGTGATTGGGCATTTGCGTTTTATGACAACAAGAACAAGGTCATCCGCCTATCGTTAGATGATGATACAGAACGATTGTATTTTTCTGCAATGACAATAAATTGGGAAAAGGACAGGCTTTGCATTTATGATAACATCTTTTTTGTTATCAATGAAAAATGTGAAGTTACGATAAACACGAAATCTGAAAAACAATCAGCAAAAATACTCAAACGGGATGAGAGATGTGTATGTTGCGTTATCCCATTAACAGAAGAAAAAGGGTAACTTGACTTCATTTGGTTATCACCTTATCAAAAACTAAAAACGATTGAGGATCAAAACACAGGTCTGTTACTAATTCACCATTTAAAACAACTGACAGTTCAAATGAAAAGCTGGTTTGCAAATTCTGCACTTACAACATCGAATTTGAGGGGGGTCAAAAGTTCAACTTTACTGATGTTTTTTTTAACACAATAATTTCTTACAAGTATTCGTTGCAATATTTCCAAAAAAGTCATTTATCAGCTGCTTCAAGTGTTGTGTAAGATCCTAATCGAAGCTTGTTAATTGATTGGACTTTCGCAAGCCTGTTGACAGTTGAGTCAGTTCTTTTTTCATTGGTTGATTTCCGCGCATGCTCGACACGGACGTAGGGGGTAAGTGGCTATAGCTAAAATGTAACATATGACTAATGGGACATATACATAAGATCTAGTTTTAACTAGATTGTGGAATAAAAGGCTTCTGAACGGAAATCATTCATGTTTTTAATGAGGCGATAACGCATTCTCGTTCTATCAGTGATGTACAGCCTAATTCTCACGTAATGTATGTTATCTATGATCTGTTTTACTCGTAACTTCGAGGCCGTGTCTGTTTTATTGTGTGAAAAAATGTTTATGATAAAAGGGATGATGATAATGCAATGTGATAAGTGAGTATAATGCCTGGTATTAAATTCCCATAATGCTCATGGGAATAACAGTTTATCTAAACATAACTGGGAATTTGACAGGTTGACAAAACTTTCTATACAGCTTAGATCTTCTACATTAGTAAAGAGATATAGATGAACAATCTTATCTTATTTTTTTAAAGTCCCGTGTCACTACAACATTTTAAATAGAACATCAAACTGATGTTTTCTTTGCCATAAATACAATACAAAATCTTCAAGGCAGCGCAGTGTGGGAGTGTCGCTGGATCAAATGCTCTAACATCATAGCTCAATGACGTCATTAAACGTGACGTCATAACATTCCATTCTTGTCAAACCCATTGGAAGCTTGTGACATCTTACTTTTCTTTCGGGATTTGTGATAGTTCATAAGATGATAACGATTATCATTATATCAAACTAATTTTCAATTTTCAATAATAAAACTGTAAATTATTTAAAAATGGGGCGTAAGCTGTGAACTTTTGAACGTCTTCCACCAAGAAGAAGTGAAAAAAAACATGAACGGCGTATGAGTATGATTGGCTCTTTACCAACTATGTGTGTTTTTTCAATGTTGCCCTCTTTCTCGTTTTTACACATCAAAATTATCTTTGGTAAGTTTATCGCAATAATTAACTCAGGACAGATATTCCTATGAATATATATGTACATTTGTTTTCACTTTGTATTCACCTACAAGGGTAAATACTTTTTTTATGATTCCCTAGAACAATATATCATTGTTTTTTATTGTGAATAATTATCAATGTTTTAATGGATATGACGTTACATCCTGTGTATATGTGACTGTGGCAAGTTTGCATTTGTTATGAAGGATACTGTTGGGGTTTTTTATTTTGCAACAGTAGTATTAAAAAAATTTCATATGAGTGTCCATGACATTCTATGTTTACAACACGAGTGGAAAAATATTGTTGTTTCCCAAGGGAGAGCAAAAGGGAAATATTTAGGCACTGGTGTCGTTAAAGGGGCAGTAGCACATTGTTCAATGATAATTGAAAGTTAATGCTTAATGTATTATTTTGACAGCGTCATGAATCTCATTACACAAGCCAATCATCCATAGTCAGAAGACACAGCATGAACATCCAATTAAAAACCATTTGTGGCCATTTTGTGTGTACATCTTTAATTCAAGTAGTGTATTGAAAAGAAATTGCAAATTGCCAAACTTTAAATTATTTATTAGAATTATTACTGCTCCATTTGGTTTAAATACATTGTCTTTCAATTGGAACCATTAATTTTCATTTTCCTGACATCAAAGTATATTTACCCTAAAAACGTGCTACTGCCCCTTTAACATAGTATTTCATGGACACTCAAATGAAAGCTCTGTTTGTATTCATCATTCTCTAATGCCGATGTTAACGGTGTCAGGTTGGTTTCATAAAATGGTTACTTTTTCATGTATCCCAAGTAAAACTCAGAATTAGGTGAGAGCAAGTGAACACCATACCCAGGGAGTTGCGCATGCAGTGTGTGCTAAGCATGCAGAACCACTGTAAAGGTGACTGAGTGTGTGTGAGTCAGTTCATTTACCATTGTGAGGTCATGGGCTTATAGTTATGTGAGTATTTTCATTGTTTCTTGTATTTGTATTGATGACTTTGACTGAAAATGTACTTTGTAATTCTGAACCATCTTTGTGATTATCACTGTCTAAATCTTGCTTGAGGAGGCAACCTTTGATGCTCTGTTGATGTTCTGTTGATGATTGTCTTCACTTGATGTCATCGTGAGGTGATGTCAGTATCAGCTTGTGACGTTATGAACCTGCTGTCACTGTGATTTGTTATGCGGAGATGAATTGAAAGATTGTACAAATAATGTGACATTCTTCTGTTAATGTTGATGTTTTTCATGGCATGCCTGTGTAAGGTTTCTTTGTCTCCTTTGTAAAATGTAGAGTATTTTGTTGTATTGAATAAAAGTTGTGTTTAAACCGTGTGTTTTGTGTTTTGTGTGACGATTGGTCATGGTCAATCGGATTCATATACTTGTAACCATGAAAAATGGTAAATTGACATTTTATACACAAAGAAAAAGATTGGGCACCACCTATAATCTAAATTGAAATGATATGTTTTGGATTTGCTCTTATTACTTATTTGATGGCTTTTGACATGAAAACAGCCACATTATGATCAATTTCTAAAAGCATTTCCTGGTACTGATTTTTCTCTGAAAATGATTATTGTTGTTGTAACCTTTAGATTTTATGTGCCAAAACCAACAAAACACATGTTAAAATCAAACATCTGTAAAGTGCATATATTTTACTTAATTTCACGTTAAAACAAGATGTGTAAGTATTTCAACACAGGAACAATCGAGAAAATAATTGTTTGGAATAAGATATTTGACAAACAGTGATAACACGATACAAAAGAGCGTTGGTGATTGGTAAGAGCAGGGCGCTGTCATCACACGAGGAAAGACAAGGGTCTGCAGGAAGGGTTGGATAAGTGTTCTTTAGTTTCTTTTGAGTAGTGTAACAGAGACAATCGTCTTGTCTTTGCATCAAAATCATGACACAGTAATGGTCAACAAGTCTGACATGCTCAAGTGTCATCAAATTTATTAAGAACAAATAGAAAAATATATAGAGTGTTAGATTACCACCTTATAAAACATGTAATTAACATTTGCATGTTTTTCTGTTTCGGCTGGCAGAACATTCAAATTGAAAGTAAAACTTTTTAAAAACGTTCAATACATAGATTTATACTGTGCATTAAAAACGAGATTTTAAAAATGCTTTGGAAAGAGATTGAAAGGCTGCTATCAAACTTTAAAACCAACATTCTTTTATAAATCTTTCACTGAAGTTTCTTATAGTAATTTGTTCGTTTAACATTAAGTAGGTGAGCATACATTATTTAACATGTTACTGTTGCAAGTAATATATAACTAGCTTTTTGACTGTGTTGACTGTATTCGGCCTAAATTCGAGTTTCGGTTAATCCAATTCAATAATTTCTATTGTATAAGAGGACAATTTATGTATGTTTAATTCATGAATAAAGAGTTGGTTCCATCAAATTAATATTTTGAATTTCGTGATTTTTGGCAATTGATCTCAAACACGTTTTTAATTTTGCCTTTTTTCAAGCAGTTCTATTTGACATATAGGTAAGCAGTTTAGTCTGTTATCAAGACTCTAAAGCAAACACAAGTCCTCTTAAGTCTAGTGAATGTTGGCAGTATTAGCACTGAATTCAAGTATTGCTAGGGACTTTCTTTATTCATATTTAAATTTCATTTTATTTCAAATCAAATTGTAAAAGGTTTAAGAAATCTGAAATTTTTCAGGGACTTTTATAAACATACAAAGTATTCTGTGTATAGATCGAATGTCTTTTTCAGCTGTGCTAAACTTACTTGTGTTCTTATACTTACAATCACACATTTGTTGGTGGGCCTCAATTTATCAAGTTTGACAAATCTTCAAACAATTATTTTCTTGGTAGTTTTTTGTGTTACAATACTTGAAATAAATATGAAATTATTAAAATATATCAATCTGTACTTTACAGGCGCTACTCTCTCTTTTCATTTTTTTTCAGTTTTTAGGCGACAGACATTTTCATTGTGATGTAGTTTTGTAAAGGCCATTCTCAATGGACCTGATTTTCCTAGAGCTAGTAAGCTAGAGAGCAAGCACAGAAAAGTTTATTGTTGGCGGCAAGGTTTAATTAAGTGAGTTTTAAAACTGCCTTTTTCAGATTTGTGAGGAAGATGCATGAGATATTGAGTAGCAGCAGATGATTCAGAGCAATTAGTGTTAAATGAAAGGCTGACAGTGATATTTCATAGTCTTCACATATCAACAAAATCCATGATCATTTTTTTGTTCCAGCTCTCCTAAGTTTCGTCGTCATGCAGTATTAACCATCATGAAAAATGTAAAGGAACAAGTCTAGTAGGACAGAAATTTAAAATTTCAAGACTCCATTAATTATTTTCACTATTTGAAAGTTTTATATGGATGAACAGGAATATGATAACTTAGTATATTCTAACCTTCACCTATCCTCTGGGCTCCTAGCTAAACTTTCATGTTCATCTCTAAAAATGCCAAAATGTTGATATGATTTTGTTCTCAGTGCTACTTGAAATTGCTATATATTATGTTACAGAATATGTATTCTAATTTCCATGTGTACTGGCTATATAAGCTTATTTTCATTTTCCCTTTGGTTTGTGGCTTTTGACAATCGACTACAATATTCCATAACCATTGAAGGCAATTGTCAGGTTTTCGATCAAACCTTTAATCTGTTTATCATCTCCAAATGTAACTGATAAACTCATGAAGATTAAGACAGACAGACATACAGTTGATTTGAGTCTCACTTCAACATGACAATTATATTTACAGTTTACATGATCAAATAGAATCATTTTGTGTCAATGGAAACAAATATAATTGTCTTTATTAATGTAAGTAAATTGAATTACATGTACTCATGGCAACCACTCCCTTAAAAACATTTTTCATTTCGTCCAATTGAAATATTGTGCAGCAGGGTGAAAATCCAATATTTCTTCACGTCAAGCGAGATTCAATTAAGGCATCCGAGTTGTGACTTTTGAACAAAATAGACATCTCTCCAGTAGGAATGCTTTTGGTCTCATGTATACTAGTCATATAACATAAACATTGTAAGCTCTAAACTATCATTGTCTGAACGACAAACATGATGAAATAGGGACAACATTTATGGATGACAACTTCTTTATCCCTAGAGTGCGATGTTTCAATACAGATTCTTGTATCATTATCAAGCATGAATTAGAGACAGAGCATATGAGGTATATATATAATATTACCCATACGGGCGAGGATACACGAGTGGATATTTTTTTGATATCGGC
The DNA here is from genome assembly GCA_916613615.1 of Steromphala cineraria. Taxonomy (NCBI): domain Eukaryota; kingdom Metazoa; phylum Mollusca; class Gastropoda; order Trochida; family Trochidae; genus Steromphala; species Steromphala cineraria. The sequence goes on along the minus strand of OU744737.1, from coordinate 29,488,875 downwards.
ACATGTGCTTTTTAGTGATTCTCAACGTTGATTGGTCGGTTTCCTAAGAGAATGAAAGACGATTGGTCGACGGAACTATTTTCACGTTTCATTGATAAATTGAACGTGTCGAAAGTATGTCGATTACGTTAAAAATAAAATCGTAGAACGACGAATATTACTGTACATCATATAACTTACAGGTTGATATTTAAACGCAGTATTATTTGAAACTATTCATCTACGTGTTAAATTTCATTGTGATCTCAAGATTGTGCTTTTTCCAAAGGTACAATAAGCGCTGTCTGTTTGTAAACAAACATGGCTGCCATCGAAAATTCATGAAATCTATCCAAGCACAAGAATTTCGCTGATCCATTAGTAATTATTAACACATAAAAACCATAGGGACTCAAATTCAATACATACATTCATGAAAGCAATAACTTTTACAACTCAACATACTCAGTAGTTGATCAGCCCTCACTGAGCCCTGGGAACAATCCTACCGTGATCACAGGCCGATTAGAGTTATCGTTCTTGACACTTGCTACGTGAATGAAAGTAACGTCGAAAGCAACAAATGTTGTTCAAACTTCAGATTATTTGATTATCCTGACATACAGACTTGTTTTTATGCATTCTTTGTAAGTTTCTCTTAAAGAAATTGCCACTTTTATCAATTATAGTTTTAAAAAATTGACAGGTTTTTGACATTTTCGTTACAACAGTGTGCCGTCAACAACACATCACAGTGGTAGTACGGCGTGACGATCGGCTGATTCAAATACTTATTATCTTTATCAAATATTGTTGTTTCTTAAGAGTTTTATGTGTGTTAATTTGTTCACGGTTGAAAAGTGTATTATATCATTCAGGGACAATATTTTCGTCATTTTCGTATTGTTTTGAAACTGAACTAGATTCCTTTGCGTTGTTGACTAATTCACTCTGAAGATGTTCGGTTGGACACGCGTATGAATACTGATCAGCTGATTGGTATCACTTACTACAGCATTACTACGATTTCTCAATCGCATGTTTTCAGTACTTTTTTAATTATATTTCATTAAAAATGGGTAATATACCAAACTATAAAGAACTAAGGCTGTATAAGACGCCCAAGATATAAACACGATAATGTTTCAGCCCATGTCCAAATCGTTCAGGACTGTCACATGTCTGGTGTAACAGATGGCAGGATGTCATTTATGAATATGAATGTCTTCTACTGAAGATAGCGTTCTCCAATATACACTGATCAGCATTAAAAATGCACCACTCATGAAAATGTATAAAGACAGATGGGTTCGAAAAAGGGTCATCAACGAATGAGTTCACATTTACAGCAAAAACCATCATACTTTGGTCAGTTTACCGGCACCATGTATGGTTTACGATGATAATAGCATGTTATTCAATGATAGTTGTGTTTTTAAAAAAATGAAAAACATCAGTTATATTCTACTGGTGCGTTTTTAATGCAATTCAGTCTGTAAATAGTTCACGTTATAAATGGCATGCATTTGTAGTTATAAGAACTTTGTTACCTGTCAAATTCATGTTGAAACCTTATCTTTTTCTTCGTCAAAAAGACATGTAAATACAATATCTACAAATCAGGTTAATGCACTTTAACAATTCTAGAACATATCAATAGAAATGACAAAATCTCAAATTCCTAATAAAGTGATTTTCTCCCGGTAATTTTCAATGAAGTATTTCATTTCTATTAAAAAACGTTCCTTCATTTTTGTAATCAGGAAGATCCTTTACTGTATATGAAGAAGTAGAAATTAAATATGTACTTCGCTATAAAGTTTATAAAATCAGTGAGTGTCAACGTGTATTATTAAGGACATTTCATGTTGTTATTGATTAAAACCGATTGTAGATAAACAATCGATTGTAACTGTTTTGTAGAACGGGAGCCTGGACTTGACAGAGCTAAGACTGTGTGAAACATCAAAGATATAAACCTGATAATAAATATGAACATAACATTGCGAGAATCGAATGATCCTACTGACAGTCTTCTTTATATAGACAAGTAAACTTTTCAATTAATTTCAAAATCAACTGTTCTCAATATCACTTTCTTTTTTGTTTTGGAGGTGGATCATTATTTTGAGAAAAATACATAAGCTTTTAAGAAACATGTTATTATTTCAGTCCCAGCTGCTTCAGATCCAAGTATGATGGTTTAAACAGCACGAATCAGACTCAGAACTATAAAGAACTAAGGCTGTATAAGACGCCCAAGATATAAACACGATAATGTTTCAGCCCATGTCCAAATCGTTCAGGACTGTCACATGAATATGAATGTCTCCTACTGATGAAAGCGTTCTCCAATATACACTGATCAGCATTAAAAATGCACCACTCATGAAAATTGTTTATGAAGACAGAAGGGGTTCCAAAAAGGGTCATTAACGAATGAGTTCACATTTACAGCAAAAACAATACTTTGGTCAGTTTACCAGCAACATGTATGGTTTACGATGATATAAGCATAATATTCAATGATAGTTGTGTTTTTTTATAGTTAAAAACATCAATTATATTCTACTGGTGTGTTTTAATGCAATTCAGTCTGTAAATAGTTCACGTTATAAATAGCATGCATTTGTAGTTAAAAAGACTTTGATACCTGTCAAATTCAAGTTGAAACCGTATCTTTTTCTCTGTCAAAAAGATATGCAGATACAATATCAACAAAAATATTAATGCATTTTAACAATTTTAAAACATATCAATCGAAAGGACAAAATCCCAAATCCACAAGAAAGTGATAAAGTATATAAAAACATATATGTAGATTATTAAGGACATACACTTTTTAATTGATTAAAATCGATTGTTGATAAACGATTGATTGTAACTGTTTTTTGGAACGGGACCCTGGACATGACAGAGGTAAGACTGTATGAAACATCCAAGATATAAACCTGATAATAAATATGAACATAATATTGCAAGAATTGCAATGATCCGTAACGTTAAAGAATGTCTGATTTGCGATTTGCGAGGTGGTAGAAAGCCATCAGTGAAGTCCACATTTGCAACAATAGTGATCATAATTTTGTCATTTTGCAGTTTAAATTCATGGGCTAAAGTGTTTAAGCAATCGTCTTATGCGTTTTAGATGCAGATCAGTATATACAACAATCCAACTTATTTCTTATTGTTAAAAAGCAATCGTATTCTAGTTGTGCATTTTAGATGCAGATCAGTATATACAACAATCTAACATTGTTAAGGGTATGTACTTGTAGTAATACCAATAAACAAAAATATTAAAAAATCCTAAGGTTTCATAAGTTTAATATTATATTTTTAGGAAAAGGTTATAATCATTCAAGTAATCATAAAGCTGTACAATCTTGTGAACATATAAATGGAAACATGCAAAAGTTATTTTATGATTTATAGCTGGATATAAGACAGGTGTATATATAAAATATTACAAGAAAGATGGTTATATATGTATATGTTACAGTCAATATGTCAAATTAGTCATTTAGTCAAATGCCTAAATGTATCAAGCATTTTATCAAATGACTGCGACGATCAGTCATTTAATAAAATGACTAATTTTCCTAGGCGTTTAGATAAATGACTGAAATTTTACCCTGTGTTTTTGACAATTTGACTGTTACTGTTTAGGCAATATTTCAAAATACTTATTAAGTATGGTGTTACATAGATTGGCTTGCATTGTGACAAATTGGTTAGCTTCTCAACTTTATTTGCAGTGTATAAATCTAATTATGTTGCACCAATGTGTCAGTTGTTATCGTTTGAGCAACATTATGGATGTCAGTAGCAATCATGAAGAGACGTTTAAACTTTATTTATTTCAATTATTGACAGGCTAACGGTGAAATTAAGGACATATTGGTTGCGGGCATGAGCGACAACAAAACATCAGATTGGGCTGTAGGTATCAAGTTTGACCAATTTACCAAGAATACAAGGTACAATGCTGGTATTAAACAGTCGCCCTACTCTGTAATGTTTGGTACTGAAGCTGTTAAGAATTCACAAAAAAATAATTTCTTTTCATTTTATCCAGGATCGAACTTGGTCCGCATTTATCTAATTCATTTTCACACTCTGTACATTTGAAATTCAGAGTTACCTCCCTTGTTTTGAAAGCACATGTAAACACAAACTCAAACAGCATTAAAAAACAAGAAGAAAAGATGAAACTCTGGAAAGAAAAGCCAAACATCTTTTGTGGTACTTTATGCTGTGCAAATACAAAGCATCGTTGACTCCTCTGCTCAATTTCAAAGGTTTTTTAATGCTATAAACTCTCAAAACGGCTCGCGTTGTGTGTGTCGCGTACTCGGCATGGCGACCTACATAGAAAAAACTAAGTCGGACACGGGGAAACCCGATCCTGATTCAGTATTTAATCTTGATGAAAAATCAAAGGTGAAAGAACTTAAGTTGGTGTGATCGGGACATGCAGCAAAGTTAACACATCTCATAAATCAGGCCAGTGAAATAATGAGCGCTGACAGTCCACGCGATGTACTACACAAACCATTTCAAGCTAACGAAGCTGCAGTAAAGTCGTTAGGTAACGCACATACTTCCTTCATAGGATCTCTCACAACTAAACAAGCACTCGAGGAAGCTCAAATATGGTTTGATGAGAGGACTGATATTGCATCAAAGGTTATGAATTTCTAGCTCAAACTGACAAAAACACACGCATACCAAGTAAATCATCAAGACAAAATCTAGGGCTAAAAGTGAGCTTTTAATAAGAAAAGCAGAATCTGCAAAGCTTAAAGTGCTACTACTTCTAATAATAATAATGCATTTATAATGCGCCTGATTTCCAACTTCCAGCTGTTCAACGGCGCTACAAAAATCTAGTGTAGATAGACTTCGGAGAAAAGGAAAGTTTTTAAAGTGTTCGAAAGGATGAAACGTTCTCGATGCATCGTAGATGGAGCGGAACAGAGTTCCAGAGAACTGGGGCTGTCGCTGAGAAAGCACTACTGCCAAGTTTGGTTTTGGTCACAGGAAAACACAGGAGACGACTTCTCTCTGACCTGAGAGACCTTGAGGGTTGGTACTCGCTGAGGAGTTCTCTCATGTAGTTTGGAAAGTCATCTTCATACAAGGATCTGTGTGTGAGCACGAGAATCTTGAATTGTATCCGTTGTTGAATCGGTAACCAGTGCAGCTGCTGTAGAACAGGTGTTATATGGTCTCTGGGTTTGGTTCTGGTGATTATTCTGGCTGCACGGTTCTGGACAAGTTGGAGACTTTGGATGTTGCCAGATCCATTTACAAGAGAATTGCAGAAGTCAAAAGTACTAGCAAAAGAGAAAGCTGAGGTAGATAAGAAAATAGCTGACATGAAAGCTAAACATGAGGTTGAAATGGCTGAATTAGAGGCTAGATTGTTGCAGGAGATGGTAGAAATCAGTGACTTAAGATCAGAGGGTGATTCTGATAGGACAGACAGTGTTCTGAAGCAGGAGAGAATACATAAGTGGGTAGAAGGGCAAAACAGAAATTATGAACAACATGAAAAATCACCAGCTTCTGAAGATAATGACATTCCTGTGTTCAAACCCAATGTTAACAAAATACCAAAGAGGTCTGCAGACAGGAAAATACCTGTAAAGCATGACATTCCTGCTATTGATGCATGGATAGACTTGTTAATTCCTGAACAAGAAACTCATATTTCTTCACATTCAGTCTTGGGTAATGAAAGTGGGCTTTCAGATATGTTCATAAAAATTGAAAGTCAAAGAGATCGACAAAAGGTAGATTTGCCAAAATTATATGGTAGTCGCCTGCGGTGGTCTAGATTCATAGAACAGTTTCATACTCAAATTAATACAAGACCAGGGATCAATGATGCTAGAAGAATGGACATACTCCAATCACATCTTGAGGGTAAAGTGAAAGACATTGTTGAGGGACTGGGTTACAGTGGTCGAAATTATGCACATGCTTTACAAGAATTAAAGTCAACATTTGGTCACAAAGTGAAAGTTGCTAGGGCATTTCTGTCAAATGTGACTTCTGGAAGTCAGTTGCCCAGTGGTGACCCAGACAGTCTACAAAAGCTGTACACATCCTTGAGAGACTGTGTAATCACACTTCATCAGTTTAATTACGAAAGTGTGTTATACAGCACAGAAACTGTTATGAAAGTGATCAAGCGTTTGCCCAACAACAAGAGGGTTAAATGGAATGACGGGGTGACATCCATTATGAAGAAGAGAGAACCAAATCTCACTGATCTTCTGGATTGGTTGAAAACACAAGTTGAAGCAGAATTTAACCCTTATGCTGCTGTTCGTACTTTTGGTGGACGATACGGTAACAGACCTCAGACCAAATATCTGCCACGTGACCAAGCTGTGAAAACACATGAGAAGAAAGGTCAATCATTTGCTACAACACAAAACACAAAGTCAAATGAAGCTCAATCTTCAAAACCGGCTAAGGTTAGTCAAGCAACATCCACAAGCTCTCAAACACAATCTCAGGCTAATTCTTATGCAGGTGTGAAAAGGCCATGTCCAGTGTGCAATGAACCATACTACTTATATCGCCGTCCATTGTTTGCCAACATGACATTACATGAGAGAATGTCAACTGTTAACTCTAACAAACTGTGTCATAATTGCCTTAAACCAAACCACTCAGCACCAGACTGCTTCTGCACCCTTGCTTGCCGTGGAGAAGGTTGTCTTCAACGACATCATACCCTGCTTCATCCTGAACAACAGTCAACTCCAAGGGGAATAAGCAGGAAATTACGAAGCGAGGAATCAGTTTTCTTCCAAAAAGTGCCAGTCATTGCTTCGGGGAAGAATGGGAGGAGAATAAGTACCTTCGCATTCTTTGATTCAGGTAGTGATATCACATTGGTAAGTGAAGATCTTGCACATGACTTAGGACTCAAAGGGAAGGAAGAAACACTACATGTGTCAACTCTAAATGGTACAACTTCCGTGAAATCTCAAAAGGTGTCGTTTGATATAACGGGCATGGACAACTACTGTTCTCCGCTACATGTGAAGGCATGGACCACACAAGGTACATTTGATTGTCCGGAACAGAAGATAGATCCCTCTTGGCAACACATCCAGCACCTTAATGTGAGGGACGTTGAACCTACCCAGGTAAAATTACTGATCGGATTAGACATTCCAAGAGCCCATGTTCAGCAGGAAGTGATTCATGGGGAAGATCACCAACGTATCGCTGTGCGAACCCCTGTAGGATGGTCGTTAATGGGCATCTCTACTTCTCAGCAGAACAGATCTGATGACATTCAGGCCAGAGTGAACTTTGTCATATCACACAAGAACCAAATGAATGAACAAATGCAAAAATTCGGGATTTTGGAATCCCTTGGTATGAAATACAATGCTCAGGAATCTACATCAGTGGAAGATAAACGTGCAATGCAAATACTTGACAATGGCACCCACATTGTTATGGAAGGACAATGATGTTAAGTTGCCCAACAACTTCAGTTATGCAACCAAGAGACTTAATGCATTGTCAAGAAAGCTGAATCATGATGAAACCTTTAGAGACAACTACTCAACAACTCTGATGGGCTATGTTGAAAATAATTATGCACGAAAACTCTCACCTGATGAACTCTTAATTCCAAATGACCGCACATGGTATCTACCGCACCACGGCGCTAGGAGTGAAAACAAACCAGGCAAGGTCCGTGTGGTTTACGATGCTGCAGCGTCATATGGGGAAACCTCACTCAACGACAATCTCATGCTTGGTCCGGACTTAGTGAACAGTTTGTTTGGTGTACTCCAGAGATTTCCACTCTACGAAATAGCACTGGTTGCAGACATTGAAGCAATGTACCACCAAGTGTTAGTGCCAGAGGTGGACACCGATGCACTGAGATTCTTATGGAAAAGAAATTCTGACTCATCACAAGATGACTTCACCCATATTTGGAGCTACGGATTCATCTGCATGTGCCAATTATGCAGTGAAGAGGTGTGCAACAGGAGTCCAAACAGCCCTCAATGACTTTTATGTGGATGATCTACTAAAATCTGTTGAATCCACTAATCAAGCCATACAACTATCCCATGACCTTTCCGAACTGTTACAGATGGGAGGCTTTCATCTCCACAAGTGGGTCTCAAGATCATCTGAAGTACTCTCCTCAATCCCAGAGTCAGAGGGAGCAGTCACATCAAAGAATCTTGACCTTGACGAGTTGCAAATCCAAAGAGCCCTTGGGTTGCGGTGGCGAGTTGGGGAGGATTGTTTTATCTTTGACCAGAACCACAGAACCGATGCCACTACCAAACGAGGCATGGTTAGTGTTGTGAGCACAGTATTTGATCTCTGCGATAACCTGGCCCCATACATGCTGAAGGCCAAACTCATCATACAAGAATTATGGATTAGAAACCTGGACTGGGACGAGCAAGTTCCAGAGGACATTCTTTCTCATTGGAATTCATGGACAAAGGGATTAGCAGACTTGAATGTTTTCAAATTGCAGAGGGATCACACAGACTTTAGTTCAGGTGCAACCAATGTGAAGATCACATATTCGCTGATGCATCAGAGAAAGCCTATGGTTCTGTAGCTTACCTAGTATATGTCACAGTCAAAGAGGAAGCTAAGTGTTCCTTTCTAGCTTCTTAAACACACATTGCCCCTGTAAAGCCAATTATGTCAATACCCAGATTAGAATTCCAAGCAGCTGTCTAAGCTGTTAGACTTGGTAAAACTCTCCAATCTGAACTCCACTGCGTCAACATCACCAATATTGTGTATTGGGCTGACTCAACAACTGTGTTGCAGTACAGCAACAACAAAACCAGACAATTCAAACCATTCGTGGCAATCGCATATCAGAAATCTTGGAGCTGTCATCAGCTGAACAGTGGCATCATGTGAGTACATGTGAAAATCCAGGAGACTTCTGTAGCCGAGGGCTTCGTGCAAATAAACTCACAAGTGATCACCCATGGTTCAGCGGTCAATCCTTCTTGTTAAAGAACAGTTGGAAGTTAGACCAAAGTCAAACCATTCCTGCGGTCCCACAGGGGGACCCTGAAATCAAAGCCAAATGCATTATGAAAACCTCAGTGCAATCTACCAATCTCAATCAAACACCAGCTGTTCTATTCAATACAGGAAAGTTGACCAAACTAGTACGAGTCACTGCATGGATCTTCAGAGCATTCTGCCATTTTCGGTCAAAGCTGAAGAATGGAGAAGATAAGCCAGTGAACTCAGGGGCACTATCTGTGAAAGATTGTGAAGAGGCTAAGTCATATTGGCTTCACCAAACACAATTGTGCGAATTCCATGAGGAAATATCTGAACTCCGAGAAGGAGGCGAGGTATCTCACAAATCAAGACTCCATTCACTCTCACCATTCATGGAGAATGGTCTACTGCGAGGTGGGGGCCGTCTCAGAAAGGCCAACAAACCTGTGGAAGCGAAACACCAAATAGTTCTTCCTGATTCAAACCCAGTGACTGACTTGATCCTTGATGATATTCACAGGCAAATAGCTCATGGAGGTGTTGAACACATCGTATCTGTAGCAAGACAGAACTACTGGCCATTAAACGCAAGTAGCTTGGCAAAGAGAGCAGTTAGAAATTGTGTTGAGTGCCAAAAGCGCAGATGTAAGCCAGATCCACAAAAAATGGCAGACGTACAAGTTTGTAGAATAGGTGACTTCCAAGTTCCATTCACACACACTGGAGTGGACTACTTCGGACCGATGCTCGTCAAAAGTAGACGCAGTACTGTGAAGAGATGGGGAAGCCCCTTCATATGTCTCAACACCAGGGCAGTTCACCTTGAGCTCGCTGAATCTCTAGAGACTGACGGTTTTATCTTGGTGTTAAGGAACTTCATTGCTCGGCGTTGAAGACCAAACCACATGTATAACGATAATTGGACCAACTTCCACGGGGCCAACAATAAACTCATCAGGTGTCTTAACAACCTCAACCAGGACCGTCTCAATGATTTCCATTCAGTGCAGCACATCCAGTGGCCCTTCAATCCCCCAAATAGTCCACACTTCGGAGGTGCTTGGGAGAGGTTAGTGAGATCAGTTAAGAAGACACAAATTCACAAACACAGACATACGTAGCCACAAACGATGGCGTCAATCCCAAGTCATCGCCGACCATCTTGCCAGTCGCTGGAAGAAGGAATATTTGCCAAATCTGACTGTGAGACAGAAGTGGCGATCCGAAGGATCGAATGTGAATGTAGGAGACCTAGTGATCCTAATGGACGACCAGAAACCTAGATCTCAGTGGGATCTAGCCCGTATCACTCATGTCTATCCAGGTGATGATGGGCATGCCAGAACAGTGAAAGTAATAACTCCCAAAGCAGAATATGTGAGACCAGCTGTGATGGTGTGCCTGCTTGAAGAAGCAGTGTGAAAGTTAAATCTGGACTATAAATTGCATGTTCTTACAGATTTGAAGAAGACTTAAAGAATGACTCTGTCAGGGGGGTGGGGATGTTAATTATTCACAACAAAATAATTTCTTTTCATTTTATCCAGGATCGAACTTGGTCCGCATTTATCTAATTCATTTTCACACTCTGTACATTTGAAATTCAGAGTTACCTCCCTTGTTTTGAAAGCACATGTAAATACAAACTCAAACAGCATTAAAAAACAAGAAGAAAAGATGCAACTCTGGAAAGAAAAGCCAAATATATTTTGTGGTATTTTATGCTGTGCAAATACAACACCGTTGCATTGACTCCTCTGCTCAATTACAGAAGCTAAGGTTGAATTAACATCTTCCTCACTGCCTCACGACCTACTTGAACGTCTTCAGTCAAATGATGACCTTCTATCCGCTCTGTCAGTACCACGAATGTCAGAGTCTGAGACTGACAGTCAGTCACAAGAAGAAGTGTTTTCTAACACAGAGGAAAGTCAGACCGATGATAATGAAGATGGGGATACAAATGATGAAGATCCACCATTATCTGAAGAATCAGAAGTTACAGAATGGTCTGCAGTTCAGGCAGAGGCAGGAGAGATCCGAGAAACATTTTAGGTGTTATTCTGTCGGTTGAAGATGGTCAATACACAATTGTATGTCCATCTGGTATATTGAAAGGAAAATGTTCAGTTTGATCTTTGTCCAGAGAAGCTCTTGAAAAATCTCAATGTGTATCAATAAGTGAGGCTGTCAAATCAGAATTAAAGACAGGTGGACAGGGTTTTATAAAATGTAACTGTGGAGGTCGGTACACATGTGCTACCAAAAGATGCAAATGTAGAAAACACAATATTCTGTGCAATATATTTGGCATATGATTGTAGATATATGCTACAACTATATAAATATGTTTGAGTGTTAATTTTCTACAACTAATATGTTTTGATGATCTGAAATAACACATCAATTCATCAATAAATCTCTGTTCTCATATATAGGCATTTTGTAAAATGCCTGGTGGTCATAGTCATTTGATTAAATGACTAAATCGTTCAGGCATTTGGCAAAATGACTGATTTGACATATTGACTGTAACATATATATATTATATATGTAAGTGATTAGTTGAAGGACCAAACTATTTATACAATTTTGGAATTGAACAAAGATTTTACAGAAGTTTGACTATTCAAGGAGTTATCAAATAGTTGATAGAAGTTGGTACCGGAAAACGTCTAGAGCCAGTGTCATTGTGGTACTATTAAGAAAGTCTATTTTTAGGCCCTCACAAACACTCAATATTGAAATAATCCATTTATATGCCCTCACAAACACTCTCTATTGAGATAATCTATTTTAAGACCCTCACAAACACTCACTATTGAGATAATCTATTTTAAGACCCACACACACACTCACTATTGAGATAATGCATTTATAGGCCCTGACAAACACTCACTATTGAGATAATCCATCTATAGGTCCCCACAAACACTCACTTTTGGGATAGTCCATTTATAGGCCCCGACAAACTCTCACTATTGAGATAATTCATTTAAAGGCCCTCACAAACACTCACTATTGGGATAATCTATTCTAAGGCCCTCACAAACCCTCACTATTTTGATAATCGATATATAGGCCCACACATACATTAACTATTGATATATTCTAGCTATAGGGCCTCACAAACAGGTTGAGTCAGGTAAGCAGCTCCTTAGACATTGACCAACGGTCAGTTTGGTCATCTGAAGTCATCAGAAAATCAGGTCTTGATCATCAAATAAAGATTTAAGAGATGTCTCTACTATCTGGCCTTACCCATGGACAAATTCCAACCAATTTTAACGAACAAGTGGAAATCTCAAAGATTGAGGTAAGATGCGTACCCAGAAATGTAAATGAAACAAGATGGTCATCGACAGAGAATCAAGTTGAGAGCTCCAATAACATCTATATACATATATACATTTATAATGATCATCCAAATAATTTTCACGCCCGCCTAGTTGCATTGGAAGAAAGATGGATTCATCACTGGGATCCAGAGGCCAAGAATTCATGCAATGGAAGCAATATCATTTCACAGTGCCAAAGAAGTTCATAACTTAACTTTAGACTTCAAGATCATGACCACCATTTTTCTATATTCTAGGGGTATGATACCGGACGATCAGTCATTCACTAGACCCTACCTACTATGTTGACTTACTGACACAGATAAGAGTCGCAGTGAAGGTAAGAATTGCGGCATATTGACTGTTGGATTCACAATTTCTCATAAGGACACGACAATGAATTCTTGCTTATTCAAGATTTCAAACACAGGAGCTTACTAAGCCCACTTAATGAAACAGATGAGAGCCGCAGTGATGGAAAGAAAACATCTTCATGAAAGAGCATAAGTGTCAACTTGCACACAACGCATTTCAACCATGCCATTTGAACAACTGAATCGTCCCCTCTTCAGTCCAGTTCTGGCTTCTAGATGTTTTTTCCTATTTGAAGTTGCACTTTGCCGTTGACAATTAACTCAATTTTGCGGAAGTGTGGCTGAGGGACCAATTGGGTAACATCTAGTTTAAGGGCATATTCAGTCACAAAGTCAAAAAGGCTTAGTGTATTTAGGCAATTGAAGATCATATTGAAAAAAGGAGCAAATTAACCACTGTAGTCATGTGCTTCATATCGATTTCTTAGAACTAATTGACTTAATCGCTTGTATCATTTTAACCACTGTTATCGTGTGCTTTCTGTGAACTTATTGATTTCCCCTCTTTTATAAAAATAATCAATGTAGTCATGTGTTTTATAGCGAGTTCTGTAAACATTTTGACTTCCCCTCGTAAATCAGTTTAATCAAATTTGCCATCTGGATAATTTTCTGATGTTCCTGGGATTAGATAACCGTCCATGTCAACCGGATATGAGTGAGCATCTGTGTCAGGTGATAGTGCCCTGAAGAAAATAAAAGCTTTTGTTATCATTACCATAACCAGGTCAATAGAAAATCATCTTCAAAATTAAGAAAATGCAGAGACATTTAAAAATGAGTAAATTTAATAAACATAAAATTCCAATATTTGATATATGAACTTAATGAAGCTTCAAAGTTTTTCCCTTTTGTTTAAAAACAGTATAACTAAAAAAACAGAAAATCCTTAAATCACTTTCAACAGATCATAATTATCAGATTCGTCATAACTTTAGAAATGCAAACAGATCCTTTTACACATGTCTAAGCTTGTTCTTCTTTCAAATCAATGTTATTTTCATTGGCGACAAATGACGTGATATAAAACAAAGTTAACTTGCATTAAGAAAAATATCTTTCTAATGAATGGCACTTTAAAAAAAAAGTCTTTACCCAGTCTCAGTATCCATGACATTGCTACCTTCATCACTCTCTTCAGGAATCGGAGAAATGTATTGCACCCTGTAACAGTATTTCATTCTTAAAAGGTTGTCAATAGAGATTATCATGCTCGTGTGTTTTGGGATCGTAAATATCTTGCTTTAGGAATATACCTTGTATTATGCGAGTTCTTATTCCTAATGCAGGATATTTATGATCGCAAAACACACGAGCAAGATAACTTCTTTATCATAGTTTCATTTTAAAATTTTGGACGAAAAAATGCCTGATAATACTATTTTAATAATTCACGTTGTTTACGATTCGCACATTGATATATGCAAATGAATAGAGCAATGATTGTGACTGTGAATCAACAAAATATAATTCATCCTTATGAATGCCTTTTAATGCTGTTTAAAATATTTTCTAACGACTCAAAAAAAATTAGATTTAAAAATTTATCAAATATAATGTTGTTTTTTAAAAAATTAAAAACATTTCAAATGGTCTTTGGCGGTAATGAACTGATGTCCTTCAATCCAACATCATCGAGAGGACGAGTCAATCTCATTAAGGGGAAAGAGTTGGTTCCCTTCGGCTACATTACAGCTTGCATTGAAACAACAAAAAATTGCACCCGAGAGCTAAACTAGATGATAGTCTGTGAATTTCCGAATCCAAACTAAACAAACCTAACCTAAAGTAAGAAACACCGAAGATGGGTAAATGAAGTGGAACATGAGACTTGAATTCAATTTGGTACCTGTGTGAAAATATTCTTCGGTCAGTTTCATTCAAATCGTGATCAAAACAGACATCGAAATTATCCGTTGGCTTTATGATCCCGAGAACACAATCCCTTGTATGAAAAAATAGAATATTTGAAACATTGTCTGATTCAGTTTTGTTGTTTGAAGTTCTTAACTAAACAGGACACTAAAAATTACATAAATGAGATAACTGAATGTCTTGAGACAATCAAGTCAGTCAATATCTGAAGAACTTAACAATTTTGGTAAATATTGAAGGTTTACTTAAAATAAAAATAAGAAACGGTTGAATCCAGGGTAGAGAATTGGATTATTGACTCTGGAGTATCGAGGATGAGACAAGGTATGGATATGTATTAACTGTAGACATTTAAACTTGGTGCAGAATTTTTGACATGAACATATTATGTTGGGAAATCAGCGGCCCATAACAGATTTACTTAAGAGCAAAGTTTAATAAAAAAGCAAAATGTCTCTGCCTCTTGAACCCTAAACATAACGACCTCCTGCAAAAACTGTCCATTCCAAGTGAATATTGGCAGATCTTCAAAAAACTTGTAGTAAACTCCCAAATTGAACAAACAACAGTGCTTTTAAGTGTACACAGGTAAAACAAAATAAAAGTATTAGAAGATGCCAGTGGAGATGACGGTAATGGTGGCGGTGGTTGGGGTGCGATGGCAATGGTGATGGAAATAATGATGACAAAATGTTATGATAACAATGACATTGATAATAATAGTTATGATGATTATTATTGTTGTGACGTTGATAATGATAATGATGATGTTTATGATCATGAAGATATCAACAAAGAATGCTGATTACGATGGATACATTACCTGCTGCTTTGTTGATTAATCAGGGTTGAGTCGGGTGTCTGATTAATCTGTTTAGCAATCGGAGTAATATACTGAACAGATTGGGTTCCAATGTCCGGAGCTGGAGTTACATAGTTTGTTTCTTCATCTTCCTCCTCAACCATGCAAGCGTTTGGAAAACATGACTGTCTTGGTTTTACATAACCCTCACTGTCCCTGAAATAATTGAAACATGATCTATATGATTCGACCCTCAAAATTATGCCAGTGAATTTCATAGCATGGGATATTCCTTATTTTGTAAATATCTTATTGAGTCTTTAAACATTTCATTCAAATCTAAGATCAATTCCTTGATCCCCATTTACTTTCATCATAGTGTTAAATCTTACAGATTCATTTGACGATGCAGAGATGATGTTGATCCTGTATCTTTGTATTTTTTAGTTTGTCCATCAATGTTTGTTGAGGTGCATGTTTGATTCCCATCTTCAGCAGTAATGTAGTGATTCCTTGCTGTTGCAGTGTCAAGGAAGTTGTCAATGTCAGAAGCTGGAGTAACATAGTTTGTGTTCTCATCTTCCGTATCAACTTCAGAGACTATTGG
This sequence comes from Steromphala cineraria, assembly GCA_916613615.1. Lineage (NCBI taxonomy): Eukaryota > Metazoa > Mollusca > Gastropoda > Trochida > Trochidae > Steromphala > Steromphala cineraria. The sequence goes on along the minus strand of OU744737.1, from coordinate 29,472,864 downwards.
AAGACATGTCCCTCTTGGTCTTCCATGGCCTTCATGTTGTCTTAAATATAAAATACTGTAAAATTAATGGCATTCAATTGACGATGATTATGACGGAAATGGTGATGGTGATTGTGATGATGATGCTGAAGAAGTTGATGGTGATTGTGGTGAAGATGACAGTGAAGATGACTGTGAAGATGACTGAAATGGTGAAGGTGATGGCCATGATAATAATGATGATGTTGATGGTGATTGTGGTGAAGATGACGGAAATGGTGATGGTGATGGCCATGACAATGATAATGATGTTGATTGTGATTGTGGTGAAGATGACCGTGATGAATATTGATGATAACAGAAAAGGGGTGAAGATGGTGATGGCAAAGAATAAATTGCTAAACAACGAACATGATGATAATGATGAAGATGACAAAAGATTCATTACCTGCTGCTATATCGATCAATCATGATTGAGTCGAGTGTCTGATTCATCTGTTCAGCAATCGGAGTAATATACTGAACAGGTTGGGTTCCAATGTCCTGAGCTGGAGTTACATAGTTTGTGTTTTTATCTTCTTCCTCAACCATGGAAGCGTTTGGAAAACATGACTGTCTTGGTTTTTCATAACCATCACTGTCTTTGAAATAATGTAAACATGCTTTATGTGATCCTTACTTCATCGTTTAAATATATGTTTATGTTTAACAATTCTTAAAAATTCTAAAAACCAATTCAAATGATCACCATTTATCATTATAATTTAATTAAATCTTACAGATTCCTTTGACGATCAAGAAATGATGTTGAACTTGTATCAGTGTTTCTCTCAGTCAATGAGGGAGTGATGTTGACAGATCCATCATCAAAACCAGATGTTAGGGGTATACAGCTGTATCCAACCATGGACATCTCCTCATTGTGACGTATGGGCAGTTGTGGCAGCCTTCTTTGCTCAGCATCCTCATTGTCTAAACTGAATTGTTTGAAAAGTAAAGACAATCAATGTTCAAAAACAATAATAATACAAAATCCAGATTTCAAAAAGAATACATTCTTTACTTTTATCAGACATCGACAATGTGAAAACTATGAAGGCTTATACAACGATATTATTAGTATCTTCTTGGTTTCGTAAGTTTTTTTTTGTTTTTTTGTTGTTTTTTTTTGTTTTTTTTTTTTATTCCATTTCAATTCATAGTATACAGATCATCAAAGATAGACAAGGCACTACAGTAAGTTCACAGACATTTGAATTCAATATAATAATAGCATATAGTAGATATATCATGACATCCACATATGAGTCCAGGTTCTTGACGTAGAGGGTGCGATGGTACATAGGGGTATTTTATGACGCTTCATTTATTGGTCAAAAGTGAGTCTGATAATTGTCTCCATTTCATATTAAAGGGAGTTAGTATATTATTTTTTCTAGCAATGAAATGTTCTATTGAGCAGGTTTCCGTCAAAAGCTTAATAAATAACTCAAAAGAGAGTGCATTTTGCTTAATGTGTGAAATATGAATATACCTTTTGGCAAGGAGTATGATATGATTCAATAAATGATTACTTGAGCATACTCCAAATACAACAGTAAATTTTGATAGAATGATATTACAATGCAAATTGGTATTGAGAAATTGTTCTACTCTGATCCAAAAGTTGTTTACCACTTCACAGTCAAAGAAAACATGAGAAAGATCTTCTGGAGTATTTTTACAGAAAGTGCATATATCATCATCAACTAAATTCATCTTCAAAAGCTCTTTCTTTGTATACACTATTCGGTAAATAAACTTATACTGGAAATCCAAAAGCTTGCAATCTTTTGTACATTTCCTATAGATTAGAAATATATCTTTCCACGCAATATCATGTTAAAAAACATCATTCCAATATTCTAACACTTTTGGAGTAATATCATTTTGAATCAGCTTGTCATAAAAAATCTTAGAACCCTTACTACAAGATAACATACTTTGATGGACATGATTAACAGTTTGTTGAGAAAAATTATAATTAGATCTCTCCAATGTTTTTCTCCAGCTCTTGGGAATATTGTTTAACAAATGTTGGTAATCTAAAAATGTACCTCTTATGTCATATTTCTGTTTAAGAGATTCAAAACTTAGAAAGCCATTTTCATCAATAATATCTTTAATGAACCGTAAACCCTGCTCAAACCAGTTTTTTATTATGTATGACTTTGATGATTCATCCAAAGTGGTTGGACCAATATTTGCTTAGTATCATCAATTTCAATGACATGTTTTTTATAAAATATTTTCCAAGCAAATAAAACATCTCTCCAGTAAGGATTATCTTTGTCAGATAAACAATCCACTGCGTTGGAACCAAGTGAAAATAATTGACATAAGGGAAAAACCTTATTAAAGGTTGATTGTTTTTTCATGTAGCCTTTCAATGATGATAGTTTAAGAGCATTAATAAAACATTCGATATCAATCATTCTGAGGCCACCTTCATCATATGTTCTGGTGATATAAGATCTTTTAATCTTATCTTTATTGTTATTCCACAGGAATGTATATAATATTTTCTTGACTTCATCAATGAAAGTTTTAGGAGGGTTAGGAAGTGCTGAAAATATATGAACAAGAGTTGATATCGCTAAAGTTTTAATTACTGTTATTTACTGGTTTCGTAAGTTGTCATTTGTGAAGATTCAAGATGATTCCAAACTCTGCAAAACTTTATACATCTTACTTCTAGTGCTGTTTAACTAAACAAAAATCAAAAATCACGTAAGAAAATAATAAAATGTCACCATTCTTATATATGCCAAGGCCCTATCTGAAGAAACATATCGCTTAAACGCACAAAATGCAGCAATTAAGGTACACAAATATCGTTTTGTTATATTTTTTGTTCTATCGAGAATCGAGAATCAAATATAGAGGGGGCGTTTCTTTTGGATTTTATTTTATTCTTGGTGTAAAAGTATTTGATATATTATTTAATGTACTGAAATCCTGTTATACATTATACATTGTTTACATTATACTACCTGATAGTGTGGTAGTGAACGTGTTCCTGTGTTGAAGACCTGATATCACCAGTAGCTTCAGAGGTTCCAGGTCGAGACGCAGCAGTCCTTGGTTCTTCTTCATCAAACACAACTTCATCATACACCACAGAATCATCATCTGGGCTTTCAGTGTGCCTATAGGGCAATGAAATAAATTGTTTATACATTTCCGCTGAATGAGAGAATTTTATGACTAAATGGCAGGAATCATACAATATGAAACTTACAATTTAAAATATTCAACTCAATTATAATATATTAAAAGATGGTAACATAGACTAGACCACATTTTATATCCACGGCTTCTGTTGGAAGGGCGAGTAGTAAGGATGAGAATGTTCTCTGTGGGGATATATTGTTTTTCTCATAAGTCACTTACCCATGCATCTCAGAACCATGTTGAATCTCTGAAATAAAACCAGAAAATATGTTAATTGCATTGCTGAACAAGTAACAGAACAAGGCAAAAGTGAGCGTTGTTTCTGTCATATCTGACAAACCCACCGAAACAACCACCTCATCACAACTACAAGCCCTAAAGTAATCCTTATACATCTTCCCACGGCAAGGTGAAAACGTATCTTGATACTCTCCTCGTTTAGAACTTGCCATCACAGCAAAGAATACCTGGACCCCTATTCCTAAAAACCTTCCTAGTTCTAGGATATCTTTGATTCTAAGGTTTAAAGGGGCAGTAGCACGTTTTTAGGGGGAATATAGGGTGATGTCAGGAAAATTAAAATTAATGGTTCCATTTGAAAGACAATGTATTCAAACTAAATGGAGCAGTAAGAATTCAAATATATAATGTTAAGTTTAGCCATACGACTCCTTTTTCTTACACAAAATGAATTAAAGGTGTTCACATAAAATGGCCGCCAATGGATTTTATGAAAATCTTCATACTTTGTCCTCTGTCTATGGATGATTGGCTTGTGTAATAAGATTTTTGGCACTGTCAAAATCATACATTTAGCATTAACTGACAATTATCAGTGAACATTTTAAAATATAAAATTATCAAAAAACGTGCTACTGCCCCTTTAAAGGTACATTCCATCACTTTATGAGCTTTCTAACTGGACGGTTTATGACAACATGAATGTTATAAATATAAGTGAAAATATATATGGAATAGAATATTGAAAAATATTGTAGAATTGAGGCATCTCAACACAAACATTTAAAAATCTGTCAACTAGTATTCGAGTAAATCACCTCGAAATATTTTCTTCTTAATTATGGAAACGTTTCAATAAATATGGCAGGTAACGGATGTGGTTGACTCGCGTCTAACCTCTCTATTTGAAAGCCCACAAAAAAAGGAGTGGTCGGCTTGCATGTGATAGACAAGTAAAGGGTCTTCTGTCGAGACGAAAGAGTAAATGCAGTTTACGTTTAGCTTCATTGTCCCTGGTCCCTGACATATCAAAACTGACAGGGGGCCTCCTTGACAAGCAGAGTTCAGTTAACAAGCTGTCTTCTGATTGGACTATTCTTCTTAATTGCAGGTTGAAATTCTAGCACAGAAATTACGGGCAATGATGTCAGGGGAGTGTTTTTGTTTCGCCCGTGACGTTGTGAAGATGATCCTAATACTACTCACCTACTTACATTTATTGATTTTATATTGTAGTAAGATATGCTAATACATGGTATACTTCTTGTTGTTAGGATAATATGATGTCTCATAATAAGATAAAGCAACACAATGTAATGACAATTTTACAGGTGTCTCTGGTTAAAAACAAGTTTAATCCAGATTAGTATTTCAGTTGGTTATATTAATCATTGTAGGAGAATAGAAACATGTACGGTGACGTTTTCTCCATTTCTGTAAAGTGATCACAGAAACAGCTGCTATGAAGATAAGTAACACGCCTCCACCAAGCAGACCGTGGACCCAAAGAGGAAAAGCTGTAAAAGAATATAGAATCGGTTTATTATGTATTTCTAAACATTTGGTCAATAACATTTCCTTAGTCAACACATTATTTAGTAGATAAATATTTGTGCCTTTTTAAAATGTTGATGAAGTAAGATGTGATATAATGTAATGCACAACTAACACTTCAAAAATATAATAAACATTATGACATTAAATGAACGACCACATCTACACGTTATTAATCAAAATGTACAAAACAATTACTAACATATCTGATTACAGAGCGCATAAGCAGCAGTCTTCAATATTGTTCAATACATTATTTCTCTCGTGAAATTGAATCTTTCAAAAGCTCAAGTGGATTGCTTTTCAGCTCATCTGGCCTGTAAAATCTGATGAGCTACAAAGCTCTATTTTTTCTGCAAGGTACAGAAATGATAATCTTTACACGATTATGATTTTTGAAATTCTATCCCACTCAGGGGCAAGAGCTTCTTCCCTTTAGCCACGTTTGCGGATTGCATTAAAAAAACGAACATGAACAGAGCACTACATCAGAAGATAGCCTGTGTAATTTCCAATCCGAACTAAACAAGCCCAAAGAAAAGAATACCGAAGATGCGTAAATATATGTTTGTACATAAGACTGGACTGCCTTTGATATCCGTGAGTAACATTGTTTGGTCTGTTTCACAATGGAGGAGTTTTGACACTGTTTGGTCAAACATACGGCTTCAGAAACATACAGTTTCGTTGTAATTTCTTAGATTAAAGTCTGAGATGTATCATTTATATTTTAATGTTTTTTGGGCTACTATAGGTATTTAAATGTTAAAATTTGTGACGTCATCGGAATTTTCACAAGAAGTTCCGACCTTCACTTTTGAATATACAATGCTTTCTGTATATGACCCTTAGCCACGCCCTTAAGATACTAAAATTTCCGTTATCAGGTAGCGAAGCATACATGGAGTATAAAGTTTTTAAGAAAGAGTCCAGACAGCAAATGAGAAAAGTAGAATGAAAAGTGTATAGAAAGACCTATGTTGAAATTAACGAAGCTAGTGAAGTTGGTATTGCAGCTTTGGCATTTGAAAATCATTATCAAAATAAACATACGCAAGTGGGTTTCAGTTTATTGACATTATTGCAAAAAACATAAGTTCTTGGGTCTACAGAGCATGATCTTCATGCCTATAAACTGACTTTAGATTTGACCCTACTTGTTACTGATTTGTCACACTTCTCTGTTATCCATCCGTTTTCACATCCTGTTGAACATATCCCGGTCTCTGAATCGCATGACTCGTTATTGAAGCACTTCCCGCATGTAGATGCACAGTTTACTCCATAATACCCAGTGACGCATTCTTAAACAAAAACATTATATAGTAATCATCGGTCTATATACAATAATACACTAATCGTTACAGGTATGGTTAAACTAACTTGTAACACGTAATACATACATGTATAAATTTTGCATTGCACTTATTTTATCAACAAAACAATTCACAAGGACGATCATACCAGAACATATGGATTGCATTCAACAATTACGACATAAGTCAAACAACCATTTGACTGTGAATATAAAATATAATCGTATATAATCTAAAACAACCCGATTTCATACCCCATTAGCTTTTGTGGTCGGTGTCCATAATGTTATCAACGATTCAATGCTTTCAATATACTCTTGTAGACAACTCACCATAGCCATATAATTACTGTTTCGTTATCCACTCGAGACAGTATATCACTGTAAAAACGTAAAGAGTTAGCTACCCTGTTCCCCGTCTCTGATGCTCCGCTAGATGGCGTGATATCACCACCTAATCTTTCCCTTGTCTTTCAGAGTGTGTTTGAGCAGCTCTCAGAAATAAACAAGGTTTTCTGATTAAACGGTTTCCTCAACTTATTAAATCATGCCCTTATCCTTCATTTTTTTCCATCCCATCTTTCATTAGAGTCATGAGTGTTGGTTTGGGGTAAACTGGCTGTAGGTTTCTGCAGTTAGTGCTTACAGGCTGCTCTGTCTGTCTGATTTATCACAAGTGAAGGGTTGTCAATTTCAGCTCATGCTTTCTGCGCATTGGCCTACCTGCCTGTGATGGCACATAGATTTTCATGGGTGCATGTTGCGGGCCACTTGTTAGCTTGTTGTTGTCAGCGTTTGGCATTTGTGGAGTCCACCAAGAATCCTTAGGTTTCTGAAAGTAGACAGACTGCAACTCAGATCCTAACAGGTCTTTCTCAACCCACACGTGATGGTGAGACCTTGCAGTGACCTTATTTCAGTGTGCACAGGACTGATACATCAGCTTGTCCGTTTGGAACAAGAGAGAAACATACTTTGCAGGACCCTTTTCGAAGGTCCAAAGCGATGGCTCAACTGCATTGAGATATCACTGTAGCCCTGCATTTTAAACCACATATGGCTGATATCACCAACTGCTTGTCTGGGGATGCAAATCTTTGCCCAGCAATGGGACCCATGAGTACCTCTGTTCAGGAGGTTCACTCCATCACGTTGAGAGGTCTCACCCATAGCAAGTGTTATATATGTAACAAACCCTTATTTATCTTTGATGGAGCTTCTTTGTTTTTTATGTCACTCGGTAGCAACCCATTTGTCCTCCTTGAGTCCGTCACCCTCTGATCTAACACTGACCATAGAGTCTTTCTCCAATGAGATAATTAGGTGTCTCCAGTTCTCTAGCCTACCCTGCATTTGGGGGAAGAGCTACCTAACCCTGTCCTAAATTTCTCTCCACAACCCTCTTCCTGCTGTGGTAATCTGGCTACAGTGTGATGTCTACGAGAGTATGTAAATGATATGTTTTTGGATTAAACGTCATTATTTTACTCACTGTTGACAACTGTCTTTAGTGATTATCTAACCGCCTAACTAGTTCCCATTAACGCTGGACTCCTGAGGAAATGAAGAGGCGGTGATGTCAGGTCTTAGCCAAAGATCTGGGTAGGCAACTATGTTTGTGTTTACAGTGTTATACTTTATCGAATGGATAATTAAGGGGTGATTATATGTCTACGCTGAGTTGTCAATGATGGGTATGAATAATGGTGATTAATGAAAAACGCCCTTCTATTTTCCTGACAAAACAAAGTACTTTGTAAAAACTACTGTCTCTTGTTTAGGAACCCAATCTAGTTAAAGGATTGATCATCATCTTAGGCTTAGTCCCTGATAGGCAGAGAAGCTTTATGAAATTTAAGTTTATACTATAGGCCAAACTACACAAGGGTTCAGGCTTACTTTTTTCAGAAGTCACATTCGGCTATAGAAATGTTTTGTATTTCCCCACCCCCATCCCCCCAACTCCCATCCCCCAACTCCAAACCCAACCCATCCCCCCACGCTGTTATAAAGAAGAATGTGCCGCTAAGAGTCTTTTAAAATTTTGAGTCAAAACAGGTGGTGTAATTACACAAGACACTACCTCGTCTCCTGCTCACTGTTATGCCGTAAGTGCTGCCAGATTTCTGTCCAGAATGGAACCAAGAGATGTAGGATCCAGATTGATTTATAACTGTCACTGTGTTTCTGAAACATGTTGTAGATCGACGATCAACATCGTAAATTACGTTGTTATGAGCACTTACAAAAACAAATGTTTAACAATTGTAATAAAATGTTATTACAATTTTAGTATTTTTCATTTGACCATAGAAATATTTTGATATCATAACTCAACTTAATCATAATTAGTATCATAACTTCAAGTTAAACCCACATATCCTCACTGTAAAATACATACAATACCACTCTCTCTGGCTTTGGTCAACTCAGTCTTGCAAAGTAGAGCATTAACACTTTGCTGCTTGAAAATGTGTTTATGATCCTATCTTAAATTTGTCTCCACTGTTTGAGCAATATCTATCCTGGTAAATATATCTACATTTGTACTGTCGATATGCATTTTATAATTAATTTCTAAAAATTGATTTTGCATCTGATATATACAGATACACTAGAGAGAAAACAATCTACTGATTAAATCAATTGTCGCCCATCAATAAAAGAGAGCGGCAGTAGGTATCAAAAGTCACGACCTATTGTTAGTGTTATTCTTCAAGAATATATTGATATTTTCTCTTGATACAAACAACTTGAAAGAAACTACCCAGAGCCGGCAGTGTAGTACAACTTGTCTCCCATCAGTGAAAGTGACGAGCAGCCATCATACTTAGGCAGGACTAGAGTAGTGTTAGTCTTCAAGTGCCGTATCATCAGCTCTCTTTCATTACAGTAGAAGAGTCGGCCTAGGGAAAGATATATCTTCAGAATCAACATCAAAAGTCATAAAGATATCACCTATAGACAAATTGTTAAGACTTCCTGTAAATATCTAGCATCAAACAGAGACCAATATTGCATGATTATCAGATTAAGGTACAAAGGTAACATCCTCAATTATATAAAACGAGTTGGTGTTGAAAGGATGAGCGGTTTCACTTACCTAATATTTGTCATTCAACAAAGTGTTAAAGTTTGCTAGGTTAGTAATAGGAGATGACAGCAGATTAAACAGCTCAGGATTGCGCGGTTCTTTACACAGTTTGACAAAATTACTGTTGCATAATACGTCGAGTCCTAGAAATGTTACATCATAATACTTAGCAATGATAGTGTTTCTAAATTTAACCCGAAGGTTAAAAAGTTAAAATAGTTTGACTAACGCGAAAGTTTACCTGAACCAAATGCTATTGCATATAAAGATGCTGCTGGCACCACTTGTCGTCCATTTTTTCCATTATAATCAACGACGCGAATCTCCATCTCGTTCCAGAAGTATACATTTCTGAAAATTCACGAATAGTTTTATTTTTTTAACTAAAACAAAGTTGTGTGAATAGTTCTGTTGAGTCATGATAAGTTTATATTGTTGTCTCGAATACGGTATGTTGTGAAAAGGTATGTATTGTTTACCCCCTCCATTAGAATTGTGTGTCATTGTTGTTGATATATACTCGAACCATTGTTTGATTCATACTAATGGAATCATCAATATACCATTTAGTCAATGAGAAGAAAAAACACAAGTCAAACATTTATTCATACATTTATTCTCTGTGTCTGTTAACACTTACATATACTTGAAATTAGTTGTCTTCCGATGTACAGCAGCATATATTCAAAATGAGTGTTATAAGAATAACAACGACGATTTCCACCTACATGTTTCAACTTTATCCTCAGGGATACATTACAGTGATTATGACAATTATTACAACAATTCACTGATTGTGACGTCGCTGTATATGACGTCACAGGAACGACGTCACAAACAGTTAATTGTTGAAAAAAAGGTCAAGTTAACCAAAAGTGACTTATATCTGCAAAGTTCCCAAAATGCAAAATATGACCGACTTTGAAGATATTGACAGAAACAGTTCTTTAGATATCACGTTAACAAGATTTCAAAAGTGACCAAAATGTCGTGGTGACCTTGAAAATAATAATGATAAGGTCAATGTAATGTGAAGTGATTAGTGTCTGTGTTATTTCAGTAATACAAAAAATATACATACCCTGTACCCAGAAACTTTCAAGTGCGTATCTAGAAATTTTCTAGTGCTGTTCTACTGTGTTTCTAGAAATTTCTACAAATTTCAAGTTTTTAAAATTATTTGTAATAATTAAATATGTTTACTTAATTTGAAATACCCCTGTATATGCATGTTTTTAATACCTATGAAGTTTCATGTAAGCCAATTGGTTGGGTGTTATGATCACTAAGATTTACATTTGTTTCCTTGTAGAATACATATCTATTTCAAGCCGTTTGTAATGTATTTACTGAGAAGCTTTGCACAACGGTTGGTTATTTCGTCTTATCTTTAATTTTTATTCACTAATTTTATTTTCCATTCTTTTGAAAAATTACTTAAGGCAGCCTCTTTCTTAGGCGATGCAAAAATATGCACTTGTAAAGATACATGAGATATAACCGAGATTCCCAAATGTTTTTATTGCAGATATTTAGATGGGTTTTTTTTATAAACCGTATTAGATATTTCTAAATGAACCATTTAGATGTTGACGAAAAAAAGTAAGAAAAACTAAAAACTTACAATAATCGTGAGAATTTCAGGTGACAATGACATTTTCAAAAGCCGATCAATCATTATTTAGAATATTTGTATGTGGTTTATCTCGGCTATTTGTAAAAATTCAAAAGAATTTGCAATATGTAAGAAACATTACATATTATAATCAGGCTCCTAAATAAGATATATACATAAACAAGGAGACTCAAATGCTCAATGAAAATAATGAAAAATTTATTTTCATACATTTGTTGACCGTTTCATTTCAATGTTTTATACTAAATGTGTTCATTGTATTTATAGAATTGCGTTGGACTCGTTAGGGTAGCGCAGCAATAAACGTTCTCCGATAAACATGCGCCATTGTCATAAGCTCTATTACATAACATAAAGAGAAGTATTCCCAATCTTCCTTTCTCGCGAGAATACGAATGTGTATCCTCACTCAACTATTTACTTAAGCTGATGGTCTGCAATCCGATATAACCAAAACCTTTTACAATGCAGCGACCACTGGTGTGTTCGGGGGATACGGTTCACTGAATTAAAAGCAGATATTGGACTATATAAAAAAGAATTCAGATATTGGACCAATATCTGCTATCTTTGTTAAAAATACCACAATCATCATATAAATTCAAGGACACCCATTTTATTATTTCAGACTGAACGAAATATTAGGTTGCTATTTTTGTGTCATCATCATTTCAATAGTTAAAATATTGGAACATAAAGTAGCTAGGTAAAATTGAACAGACAAGTAGGCCATAGGTTTCAACCCAAACCACTGTATATTAGAATAAAACAAGCCATACAAAATTAATGTAAAATCTCACAACGATGTATGTATTTGTTCAACAACAAAAATTTCTCTCCCAGTACAGTTATCATACTGTCATATGTGAGCCATGACACATCTGTACTGCAAGGGTATTTTCATATAAAGAAATCAGTTTAAAACAGATATTTGTATATTTATTCATGTGATCGAAGTATCGCCCTAACACAGATACTGTCACTTGTTGACCAGTGGATTTATGTTCTCTCATTTACTCCATCCTTTTATTCAATATTTTATTTAATATTTATTTTTATTTCGATATATAATGATCGATATGTAAAGTAAAATGGCGTCTCACATGTAGGCCATGTAAGCAGGGTGCTGTCTTATTATTTGCAATGTTAAATATCATGTGAAATATTGGTTTATCATGCCATTTGTGAAATGAATGTATGAACGTGACAAGAAAATAATATACATTGCTTCTTTCTTCTTCATAAAGCGATAGTTGTAGTTATTTATGTATAGTTATTTTGTACTTTTGTATCTAGGAATCAGATATTCATAGAGTGTTATAACCCAGTCACACTTTACCCGTTTTTACTATGTTCTTATAAAACGGACTCGAACTGCGGTTGAACGGAATGGACCTAGTGTCAAATGTTTACGAACCTTATAGAAACGGAAGGATTTAATAGGTGACGTATGACCAACGTTATTCTAACAGGATTGCTGTGCCTTGGACAGAATTGCCAAATTTCGACCCTTCCAAGAAATATTATCACGTGCTTTAGATGGAAATCGATTTCATTAACGTTTATATACAGTTTTAACCATGTCTATGACATCCGCAAACAGATCTAACCCGATCATCATACGTCTATAGGCAGTTACAATTCCGTCCAAATATGTTGAAAACAAATTTATTATCATGAAAAAGATTTAAGGACGTTCCTACACAGGTTTATGAGTTCGCACAAGTTCTACAAGTTGCTGTTGAAGTCGGGCTGCTGGTTCTTCTCGACCTATCTTCAACCTTGACACAATAGACCACGAACGACTCCTTGCAAATCTGAAGATTAACATTGGTTTGGCTGGGTCAGCTGGGCTGGATTGAGTCTAATCTGTCCAATCGAACACAATCTGTGATCGTCAATGGTCACACATCAGCCCATTCTACTCTCAAGTATGGAGTACCACAAGGATCAGTTCTGGGTCCTATCCTTTTTACTTTGTATACATATGATCTAGGTCAATTTATTGCAGTCAATGGTATGGGTCATCACATTTATGCAGATGATACTCAACTGATGAGGATGTTTCGCTAACCTGTATTCAAAATAAATCTGCTAGATATGGAAATCTGCATTGACAACATCAAGCAATGGGTGAACTTGAACATGCTAAAGCTGCACGACAGCAAGACAGATGCTTTACTGGTTGGGTCACGAACTAATCTTGCCAAAGTGATGGAATCAACGATACATCTGGCATTCAGTTTTCTGAGAAAGTAAACAATCATGGTGTTCTGTTGGACCGGGAGCTCTCCATGGATGCCTACATCAGTCAGATAATTCAGACCCGTCACTACAAGCTACGGAATATTGGAGCCATCAGACACCTCTTTCCAACCAGTGCAGCTCATGCCCTTGTGCGCTCGTTGGTATAATCGTGTCTGGATTTTTGCAATAGTCTTTTGGCCAACATATCAAACGAACAACTCCAAAGGTTGCAACGGGTACAAACTACAGCTGTCAGGATTGTGGTGAAATGCAAGAAAACAGTTCATATAACTCCAGCTCTTGTCAAACTTCACTGGCTTCCTGTTCAAGTCAGAATTCAATACAATATAATAACCACAGCGTATTAGTGCTATCATCATTCTGCTCCTGTTTATCTATCTGAACTCACAATCTTCTATCTTCTATGGGGTTATAGACAAAACGGCGACACGGCAAAACGGCGACAAGCCAAAACGGCGACATTTTGGACGGAACGGCGACACACCCAAAAAAATTGTTGGACAGAACGGCGAAACACATTTTCAATGAAATTTTAGACAAAAATCGCTTGACAAAACGGCGACGCATTTGGATTAAACGGCGACACCTTTTTTTTAAAGAAAACATTGTTTTACTTTGATTCGTTTCTTTACGATGCTTATACAAAAAATAACACAAAAACAAGATTTAATGTGTGAGAAATGGTATTCGTCTTCAATTAAATGACAGATTATTTGTTCTCTAGGTATATTTTGATATCTCCCTCTCTCGATATATGTTAGAGTGTAATCTATTAAATGAATTACGAAAAAAATATCTTCCTGCATATTACTGACTCATAACTAATACCCTCTTGAATTTTCGATTTCGCATTGATTGATTTGTTTTCTTAAAAATTACTCAATGTTCTTTTAGAGTAGTTGTCACAATCTAATCACATGTAATTGTTTTCTTAACGAACAAGGTATTGGAGGAGGTGATTGATTATATGTTTTCTTAACTAATTACTAAAATGTTTCAAAAGTTTACGTCTCTCACTCTCTACAACAAATATACGCTCAATAGATCTCCAAAATTCCATTGGGATTTAATCACACGTATCTGCCAATTTTTCGTTTATACACATAATCATGTTGAAAGACAATTAGTCTGTTATGCACAGATCATTCCAAAGCATACATAAAGTTTCCTTCCACCAATTTTGTTTCCTCTTACACTTACTATTTCTGTAAGTTGGACTATTTTGGTTTTTATGCATCTCTGTTATCATCACATTGAGTTCCGATAATTAACTTACTTACCAACAGTTATGAAAATCTAAATTCATTCACTTTAAAAAACACAGTATTAGCAAAGGATTAATTTTGGAATTGATTGGAATCACTAAGTTAACATATTATAACTATCAAATGTAGGTTGAATGAATTGATATATATATTTTTTTTATTTTCGGCTTTCGCAAGTCAAGAAATAGAGCATATCATTAAGTCAACACTTGACAACACTTTGTAGAATAAACATATTATCAATGGTTGTGTAACCTTGTCTTAAACCTGCAATCGAATATAACAAACATGTTTCAAACTTTTACAAAAAAATATTTGTGTCGCCGTTCAGTCCAATACAATTCTGTCGCCGTTCAGTCCAATTTGTCGCCGTTTCAACTAAATTTTTGTCGCCGTTTTGCCGTGTCGCCGTTTCGTCCGTATCCCCTTCTATGAACCATCACGACAACTTCGTTCTGCAGATCAGTGTCTATGCATCATCCAACTGCGGATCCGCGTCCCAACTTGGAATCCTAAGTTGGGACGTCCCATCTTAAGATGGGACGGGGAATATTGAAACATGCATGTAATTATCTTATTTAAACATGAATTGTGTTAAAAATGATATTTATTAATACTAACGATATATACGTTTGACACGCACAAGAAAAATGTAATTTGATGTTGATTTACTCGACTTACGGGCTTGGATTCAACTCCCACCTTCTACAAGCGAGTGAACACAACAAGTATGTAAAAACACGATGTCAACATTCATTTAATGATCATTTTTATTTGAAATTACGCTTCATAACACATCAATGATTTAGTATTCATCATTTTCTCCTTTTTCAGTCAAAGTAAACAAAATAAGAAACAACGTAAACAACATAACAGCACAAACCAAGCTACCTTTATTTGAAAATGAACATAAAAGTGAATAAACTTATCTGCATTTGATATACTATGAAATACATGTATTAAGAAAATCAACAAATAGACCCTCTTTAATTATTTACTATAGATAATATTGCCTTCAAATGTGAAACCAGCTTACCTTATACAAAGAAATGAATAATCCAAATGTACATAGAAATCCAATGTAAAGGCCTTTCTCAATGTGTGTTACAACGCTATCCATTCCTAAACTAAGCACTGTGGGTAAGTTAATCTGACAGCTTGGCATGTTAGAGAATTAGAGACTGACATTGAGTCATTCATGTCAGCAAGCAATTCCAATCAGTCATGAATGGGCACCAATTTGACAACTGTCACTAATGTATGGTTAAAACAACACTGAGTTGGGGGAAGAAAAGTCTTGTTTGTTTTTAAACAGGCTGTAAAATGGTTTGTTTACTTATCATGTAACAAGCTTGATTAAATCAAATATAAACACCTTTGAGAAACCTTTATTGATGTATGTGTTTGCTGAAATGTTTATGTGCATGAAAGGTTTACCAAAATGTGTAACATTCAATAACTCTTAACTGAGATCTCATAAAACAGAGAGAACAGAAATTATTATTGAACATAAAACACCTAGCACAAAATTAGCATATTGATGAATAAAATTTATTGAAAGGATCTTAGATTTTAATTCCAGGAAGAAATCATGCCCTTTCCTGAAATGAAAACATTGATAAAGAGGAAGATGGAAATGAGATTCATGTCTGAGAGTTTGGAGTCATTATTGGTTAAAGTTTATTTTCTTGTAAATAATAAATAGTATTTATTTACAAACAACATTCAAGTTGTATTGTCATAATGTAATATGGTAGTGTCAAAATTTTATTTTATATTTTCTAAGTCATCAGTCAAAACCAATAGAAATTCTCTGTTGGGACAGCCATTTCTTGGAGTTTTGAGTCATTATTGGGTAACGTTTATTTTTCTGTAAGTATGAAATAGTATTTAATTACATAAAACAATCAAGTTGTATTGTCGTTATATATTATTTGAGTGTCAAAATTTTATTTTATATTTAAAATGAGTTAACATTCAAAACTAATAGAAATTCAAAGTTGGAACGGCCATGTCTGAGAGTTTTGACTCATTATTGGGTAAAGTTTTTTTTTCTGTAAGTATGAAATAGTATTCAATTACATAAAACAATCAAGTTGTATTGTCGTAATATCATATCTTAGTGTCAAAATTTTATTTTATATTTTTAATGAGTTAGCAGTCAAAACCGTCAGAAATTCCAAGTTGTGACGGCCATGTCTGAGAGTTCAGAGTCATTTACGGTTAATGTTTATTTTACTGAATGTATAAAATAGTATAAACTTACATAATACAATCAAGTTATTTTGTGGTAAGATAATATTTTAGTGTCAAAATTTTATTTTATATTCTTAATGAGTGAGCACTCAAAACAGTCAGAAATTCCAAGTTGGGACGGCCATGTCTGAGAGTTTTGAGTCATTATTGGGTAAAGTTTATTTTTCTGTAAGTATGAAATAGTATTTATTTACATAAAACAATCAAGTTATAGTGTCGTAATATCATATCTTAGTGTCAAAATTTTTTTTCATATCTTTAATGAGTTATCAGTCAAAACCTATAGAAATTCCAAGTTGGGACGGCCTTGTCTGTTACTTTGGAGTCATATACGGTTAATTTTTATTTTTCTAAATTTATAAAATAGTATAAACTTACATAATGCAATCAAGTTATTGTGTAGGAATATCATATCTTAGTGACAGAATTTTGTTTTATATTTTTAATGAGTTAGCAGTTAAAACTGATAGAAATTCCAAGTTGGGACGGCAATGTCTGAGAGTTTTGACTTATTATTGGGTAAAGTTTATTTTTTTGTAAGTATGAAATAGTATTCAATTACATAAAACAATCAAGTTGTATTGTCGTAATATAGTATTTTAGTGTCAAAATTTTATTTTATATTCTTAATGAGTTAGCACTCAAAACCGATAGAAATTCCAAGTTGGAACGGCCATGTCTGTAAATTCGGAGTCATTTGCGGTTAATGTTTATTTTTCTGAATGTATAAAATGATATAAACTTCCATAATACAATCAAGTTATAGTGTAGGAATATCATATCTTAGTGACAGAATTTTATAATATATTTTTAATGAGTTAGCAGTTAAAACTGATAGAAATTCCAAGTTGGGACGGCAATGTCTGAGAGTTTTGACTTATTATTGGGTAAAGTTTATTTTTCTGTAAGTATGAAATAGTATTTAATTACATAAAACAATCAAGTTATAGTGTCGTAATATAATATCTTAGTGTCAAAATTTTATTTCATAACTTTAATGAGTTATCAGTCAAAACCTATAGAAATTCCAAGTTTGAACGGCCTTGTCTGTTACTTTGGAGTCCTATACGGTGAATTTTTATTTTTCTAAATTTATAAAATAGTATAAACTTACATAATGCAATCAAGTTATAGTGTAGGAATATCATATCTTAGTGTCAACATTTTAGTTTATATTTTTAATGAGTTAGCAGTCAAAACCGATAGAAATTCCAAGTTGGGACGGCCATGTCTGAGAGTTTTGTGTCATTATTGTGTAAAGTTTATTTATCTGTTAGTATGAAATAGTATTCAATTACATAAAACAATCAAGTTGTATTGTTTTAATATCATATCTTAGTGTCAAAATTTTATTTTATATTTTTAATGAGTTAGCAGTCAAAACCGTCAGAAATTCCAAGTTGGGACGGCCATGTCTGAGAGTTCGGAGTCATTTACGGTTAATGTTTATTTTACTGAATGTATAAAATAGTATAAACTTACATAATACAATCAAGTTATTAAGTCGTAAGATAATATTTTAGTGTCAAAATTTTATTTTATATTCTTAATGAGTGAGCACTCAAAACAGTCAGAAATTCCAAGTTGGGACGGCCATGTCTGAGAGTTTTGAGTCATTATTGGGTAAAGTTTATTTTTCTGTAAGTATGAAATAGTATTTATTTACATAAAACAATCAAGTTATAGTGTCGTAATATCATATCTTAGTGTCAAAATTTTATTTCATATCTTTAATGAGTTATCAGTCAAAACCTATAGAAATTCCAAGTTGGGACGGCCTTGTCTGTTACTTTGGAGTCATATACGGTTAATTTTTATTTTTCTAAATTTATAAAATAGTATAAACTTACATAATGCAATCAAGTTATTGTGTAGGAATATCATATCTTAGTGACAGAATTTTGTTTTATATTTTTAATGAGTTAGCAGTTAAAACTGATAGAAATTCCAAGTTGGGACGACAATGTCTGTAAATTCGGAGTCATTTACGGTTAATGTTTATTTTTCTGAATGTATAAAATGATATAAACTTCCATAATACAATCAAGTTATAGTGTAGGAATATCATATCTTAGTGACAGAATTTTATAATATATTTTTAATGAGTTAGCAGTTAAAACTGATAGAAATTCCAAGTTGGGACGGCAATGTCTGAGAGTTTTGACTTATTATTGGGTAAAGTTTATTTTTCTGTAAGTATGAAATAGTATTTAATTACATAAAACAATCAAGTTATAGTGTGGTAATATAATATCTTAGTGTCAAAATTGTATTTTATAGTTTTAATGAGTTAGCAGTCAAAACCGTCAGAAATTCCAAGTTGGGACGGCCATGTCTGAGAGTTCGGAGTCATTTACAGGTAATTTTTATTTTTCTAAATTTATAAAATAGTATAAACTTACATAATGCAATCAAGTTATAGTGTAGGAATATCATATCTTAGTGTCAACATTTTAGTTTATATTTTTAATGAGTTAGCAGTCAAAATCGATAGAAATTCCAAGTTGGGACGGCCATGTCTGTGAGTTCGGAGTCGTTTACGGTTAATGTTTATTTTTCTGAATGTATAAAATGATATAAACTTACATAATGCAATCAAGTTATTGTGTAGGAATATCAAATCTTAGTGTCAAAATTTTGTTTTATATTGTAATGAGTTAGCAGTCAAAACCAATAGAAATTCCAAGTTGGGACGGCCATTTCTGAGAGTTTTGTGTCATTATTGGGTAAAATTTATTTTTCTGTAAGTATAAAATAGTATTTAATTATATAAAACAATCAAGTTGTATTGTCATAATATCATATCTTAGTGTCAAAATTTTGTTTTATATTGTAATGAGTTAGCAGTCAAAACCAATAGAAATTCCAAGTTGGGACGGCCATGTCTGAGAGTTTTGAGTCATTATTGGGTAAAGTTTATTTTTCTGTAAGTATGAAATAGTATTTATTTACATAAAACAATCAAGTTATAGTGTCGTAATATCATATCTTAGTGTCAAAATTTTATTTCATATCTTTAATGAGTTATCAGTCAAAACCTATAGAAATTCCAAGTTGGGACGGCCTTGTCTGTTACTTTGGAGTCATATACGGTTAATTTTTATTTTTCTAAATTTATAAAATAGTATAAACTTACATAATGCAATCAAGTTATTGTGTAGGAATATCATATCTTAGTGACAGAATTTTGTTTTATATTTTTAATGAGTTAGCAGTTAAAACTGATAGAAATTCCAAGTTGGGACGGCAATGTCTGTAAATTCGGAGTCATTTACGGTTAATGTTTATTTTTCTGAATGTATAAAATGATATAAACTTCCATAATACAATCAAGTTATAGTGTAGGAATATCATATCTTAGTGACAGAATTTTATAATATATTTTTAATGAGTTAGCAGTTAAAACTGATAGAAATTCCAAGTTGGGACGGCAATGTCTAAGAGTTTTGACTTATTATTGGGTAAAGTTTATTTTTCTGTAAGTATGAAATAGTATTTAATTACATAAAACAATCAAGTTATAGTGTCGTAATATAATATCTTAGTGTCAAAATTGTATTTTATAGTTTTTATGAGTTAGCAGTCAAAACCGTCAGAAATTCCAAGTTGGGACGGCCATGTCTGAGAGTTCGGAGTCATTTACAGGTAATTTTTATTTTTCTAAATTTATAAAATAGTATAAACTTACATAATGCAATCAAGTTATAGTGTAGGAATATCATATCTTAGTGTCAACATTTTAGTTTATATTTTTAATGAGTTAGCAGTCAAAACCGATAGAAATTCCAAGTTGGGACGGCCATGTCTGTGAGTTCGGAGTCGTTTACGGTTAATGTTTATTTTTCTGAATGTATATAATGATATAAACTTACATAATACAATCAAGTTATTGTGTAGGAATATCAAATCTTAGTGTCAAAATTTTGTTTTATATTGTAATGAGTTAGCAGTCAAAACCAATAGAAATTCCAAGTTGGGACGGCCATTTCTGAGAGTTTTGTGTCATTATTGGGTAAAATTTATTTTTCTGTAAGTATAAAATAGTATTTAATTATATAAAACAATCAAGTTGTATTGTCATAATATCATATCTTAGTGTCAAAATTTTATTTTATATTTTTAATGAGTAAGCAGTCAAAACCGACAGAAATTCCAAGTTGGGACGGCCATGTCTGAGAGTTCGGAGTCATTTACAGGTAATTTTTATTTTTCTAAATTTATAAAATAGTATAAACTTACATAATGCAATCAAGTTATAGTGTAGGAATATCATATCTTAGTGTCAACATTTTAGTTTATATTTTTAATGAGTTAGCAGTCAAAATCAATAGAAATTCCAAGTTGGGACGGCCATGTCTGTGAGTTCGGAGTCGTTTACGGTTAATGTTTATTTTTCTGAATGTATAAAATGATATAAACTTACATAATACAATCAAGTTATTGTGTAGGAATATCAAATCTTAGTGTCAAAATTTTGTTTTATATTGTAATGAGTTAGCAGTCAAAACCAATAGAAATTCCAAGTTGGGACGGCCATTTCTGAGAGTTTTGTGTCATTATTGGGTAAAATTTATTTTTCTGTAAGTATAAAATAGTATTTAATTATATAAAACAATCAAGTTGTATTGTCATAACATCATATCTTAGTGTCAAAATTTTATTTTATATTTTTAATGAGTAAGCAGTCAAAACCGACAGAAATTCCAAGTTGGGACGGCCATGTCTGAGAGTCCGGAGTCATTTACGGTTAATTTTTATTTTTCTCAATTTATAAAATAGTATAAACTTACATATTACAATCAAGTTATAGTGTAGGAATATCATATCTTAGTGTGAAAATTTTATTTTATATTTTTACTGAGTAAGCAGTGAAAACAGATAGAAATTCCAAGTTGGGACAGCCATGTCTGAGAGTTCGGAATCATTTATAGTTGAGAGTTTGGAGTAATTATAGGCTAAAGTTGATTTTTCTGAAAGTATGAAATAATATAGAATGTATAAAATAGTATCAATCATTATGTAAGTTTATACTATTTTATACATTCAGAAAAATAAACATTAACCATAAAGGACTCCGAACTCTCAGACATGGCCGTCCTAACTTGGAATTTCTATAGGATTTGACTGCTAACTCATTAAAATTATAAAATAAAATTTTGACACTAAAATATGATATTACGACAATATAACTTGATTGTTTTATGTAATTAAATACTATTTCATCCATACAGAAAAATAAACTTTACCCAATAAAAAGTCAAAACTCTCAGACATGGCCGTCCATCCTGCTACATCAGCGTATATGTCTCCGCTAACGCTACAACCTATCCCCTGATATCCTCCTATGGTCTTCTGTCGTATCGCTATATATAGCAAGCCAATCAAATGATGCCCTTTCAGCGATAGCGGCAAACTAGTTTCTTGGCTTCGTTCCGCGTGCTCACCTCGTGATTCAAATTAACCAATAGGAGTGCTATTAGATGATAAATCTGATTCTCACTGCAGTCTCCCGCTAAGCTCCATATCACGCGCTCTTAGATTTCCACGTGCGACATCACTAGACAACAGTGTATGGAGTTCGAATTAGTTTGACTGAAAACAGATAGGCTATAAATAGCGCTGAGCATCCACCCGTCAGCGATACGACAGAAGACCATAGGAGGATATCAGGGGATAGGTTGTAGCGTTAGCGGAGACATATACGCTGATGTAGCAGGATGATGGCCGTCCCAACTTGGAATTTCTGACGGTTTTGACTGCTAACTCATTAAAAATATAAAATAAAACTTTGACACTAAAATATGATATTTCGACAATATAACTTGATTGTTTTATGTAATTAAATACTATTTCATCCATACAGAAAAATAAACTTTACACAATAATGACACAAAACTCTCAGACATGGCCGTCCCAACTTGGAATTTCTATCGGTTTTGACTGCTAACTCATTAAAAATATAAAATAAAATGTTGACACTAAGATATGATATTCCTACACTATAACTTGATTGCATTATGTAAGTTTATACTATTTTATAAATTTAGAAAAATAAAAATTAACCGTATAGGACTCCAAAGTAACAGACATGGCCGTCCCAACTTGGAATTTCTATAGGTTTTGACTGATAACTCATTAAAGATATGAAATAAAATTTTGACACTAAGATATGATATAACGACACTATAACTTGATTGTTTTATGTAATTAAATACTATTTCATACTTACAGAAAAATAAACGTTACCCAATAATAAGTCAAAACTCTCAGACATTGCCGTCCCAACTTGGAATTTCTATCAGTTTTAACTGCTAACTCATTAAAAATATAAAATAAAATTCTGTCACTAAGATATGATATTCCTACACAATATCTTGATTGTATTGAGTAAGTTTATATCATTTTATACATTCAGAAAAATAAACATTACCTTAAATGACTCCGAACTCACAGACATGGCCGTCCCAACTTGGAATTTCTGATGGTTTTGACTGCAAACTCATTAAAAATATAAAATAAAATTTTGACACTTAAATATTATATTACAACAAAATAACTTGATTGTTTTATGTAATTAAATACTATTTCATACTTACAGAAAAATAAACTTTACCCAATAATGATTCAAAACTCTCAGACATGGCCATCCCAACTTGGAAGTTCTATGGGTTTTGAATGTTAACTCATTTAAAATATAAAATAAAATTTTGACACTAAAATGATATATAACGACAATACAACTTGATTGTTTTATGTAGTTAAATACTATTTCATACTTACATAAAAATAAACTTTACCCAATAATGACTCAAAACTCCAAGAAATAGCTGTCCCAACAGAGAATTTCTATTGGTTTTGACTGATGACTTAGAAAATATAAAATAAAATTTTGACACTACCATATTACATTATGACAATACAACTTGAACGTTGTTTGTAAATAAATACTATTTATTATTTACAAGAAAATAAACTTTAACCAATAATGACTCCAAACTCTCAGACATGATTTCTTCCTGGAATTAAAATCTAAGATCCTTTCAATAAATTGTATTCATCAATATGCTAATTTTGTGCTAGGTGTTTTATGTTCAATAATAATTTCTGTTCTCTCTGTTTTATGAGTTCTCAGTTAAGAGTTATTAAATGTTACACATTTTGGTAAACCTTTCATGCACATAAACATTTCAGCAAACACATACATCAATAAAGGTTTCTCAAATGTGTTTATATTTGATTTAATCAAGCTTGTTACATGATAAGTAAACAAACCATTTTACAGCCTGTTTAAAAACAAACAAGACTTTTCTTCCCCCAACTCAGTGTTGTTTTAACCATACATTAGTGACAGTTGTCAAATTGGTGCCCATTCATGACTGATTGGAATTGCTTGCTGACATGAATGACTCAATGTCAGTCTCTAATTCTCTAACATGCCAAGCTGTCAGATTAACTTACCCACAGTGCTTAGTTTAGGAATGGATAGTGTTATAACACACATTGAGAAAAGCCTTTACATTCACTTCTCTCTGGGACACCGGAGAGATCAGAGGTATCGTCAGTCGCTCGCGCAACTTACGAACCAACCTTACCTTTCTACCCACAGCGTCTCTACTTGGATTGAGGATATTTATTTGAACATTACTACCCTGTTCGGATATTATTCAAGATTCAGTGAGACACAGAATCAATCAGGATATAGAAAATCCTATAGCACCACTGATCATATTGTTAGATTACAACACTCTATCAGACAAGCTCAACAAAATAATAAATTTACTACAGCAGTCTTTCTAGACTTTAGTAAAGCATTTGACATGGTCTGGAAAACAGGCTTGATACAAAAAGTTAAGAAAAAGGGCATACAAGGGGAAATGCTAAACGACAAGCACTCATTATCAGTAAAGGCTACAAACACAAAAATATAGCTATATTTACAGATTCACTCAGCTCACTGCAAGCTATACAAAACAAAACGGAAAAAAATAGTCATGAACTTCTACACCAAATTTACCAGGGGTATAATTATCTAACTCAGGATAACAACAATGTTAGATTTATATGGGTGCCTTCCCACATAGGCCTAACAGGCAACGAAAGAGCCGACCGAGCAGCAAAAGCAGGTCCAATCCACAGCAATAATGTCAACATACCATTTACTAAAAAAGAAATTAAGAGCATTGTTAAATCAATTAG
This sequence comes from Steromphala cineraria, assembly GCA_916613615.1. Taxonomy (NCBI): domain Eukaryota; kingdom Metazoa; phylum Mollusca; class Gastropoda; order Trochida; family Trochidae; genus Steromphala; species Steromphala cineraria. The sequence goes on along the minus strand of OU744737.1, from coordinate 29,447,848 downwards.
AACGGATGAATACAACACAAACTTTAAAGGCAACTGGGGACATACCCAGTACTATCAAGTACAACCTACAAAAGTTACAAAGGTTAAAAACTTCCACAACTTGATGTAGCCATAACTAGACTTAGGCTTAACAATGTTCGCAATGGGGTTTATCTCCACAAAATAGGGAAAGCACCAAATAATCTATGCAATCAATGTAAAGTCGAAGACACCATACATCACATTCTGTTTCAATGTGATAAATACCAAAAACACAGGGGACAACTCCTTGAAAATGTAAGCGCTAACAACCCACAAGAACTGTCAGCCAATGCTAAAAATTACCAGTATCTTTCAGTATTCCTACTACAAACCAAATTGTATAAAACATTATAATTAATAACCACCTAGCCTTACACCCAAACTCCTAACCATTACCTACCCCTCATCCCCTACCCAATTTAAGGGTCACTAAACCCTAACAACCATCCCACGGGTAGAAACTCCCAGAAGGACCCTACGGAAGCGAGACTGATCTCTTAAACCTCCTTCTTCTGGTAAGTGTTGGTCATGGCGACCCACGACCAGAGCTGGTTGGTGAGATAGGTTCACGATATACATTACCTCGGGACCACTCGCGCAAGCCTATACAAACAGGCGCGTAGGCTCCCGACGGGAGATTTCCACCTAATACCTAAAATAATATTTACCACTCCCATATTTGGGATAACTGGTAGGACTTGGCACAGGGCAAAATGGTTAAAACTCTTCATTAAAAGTGCACGGTGTGGCTACCCCCGGCACTTTACTAAATTATAACTGGTAATTTTCCCAGTAGCAAACCTCAAAACCCTCACTGCCTGGTTCTTAATCGGGTTCAGTGGGGAGGACAGGTATTGTACCTTAAGTGTATGGTTAGACTACCCCCTGCACTTTACAAAGGTACAATACCAGTTAGACGACCTGCAAGAAAGAAAAAACGCACATTGCGAAGATACCAACGCTGGAAACAACAGCAAATAACAGACTAAGTATATCAAACCAAAAAGATAAGTATTACTCCATTCACTCAATTATCAATAAATTTAATTATAAAACATTACTAATTACAAATAACTATAAATACAATTCAAACACAATTATTCAACTACAATTTTATTTTATCACAATTAAAAATACCATCTCAAATACTACTTTAACCCTTACGATGCGGCTATATATTTTTGCTCTACAAGCCCACGTGGCGGAATTGTTTTGTCCGGTGCCAGCCACCGTTATATCCTGATTAACCGCTTCTTTATTTTTGTGCGCGGATTTACATATGATACATGGAAATAAAGACAATTGTCTCTTCTATACGATGATGTAAAAATTATAAAATTATCTCTAATGGTTCGTGAGATATAAATGCCGCAAGGTGGGTACCCTCAATCATTTTGAGGTAAACAAATTTTTGGCGGCACTTGTCGCAACGCTTTGCCGCTTCTTTATTTTTGTGCGCGGATATACATATGATACATGGAAATGAAAACAATTCTCTCTTCTACACGATGATGTAAAAAATATAGAATTATCTCTTTTGGTTTGTGAGATATGAATGCCGCAAGGTGGGTACCCTCAATCATTTTTGAGAAAAGGTTTGATATTTTATATCCGGGAGCAGCCAAGACTGCTTGCAGTCAATATATAGCCTTATCCTGAAAGTTACGAATTTCGCCAAGAGGGCTTACGTGCCATTTTATATTTGGCCCGTAAATATCACGCGCCCCGCATCGTAAGGGTTAAACCTTTTTACCTCAATATAATTTCCCATACATAATATATGCTTTCTATCTCTTTCAGGTACCACGCCATTTAACACCACTATTTATTTACTTACTATTCATAAAATCAGAACCCCCCCCCTCACTCTATTCCAAATTCTAAATTAATTTTAACCACTTTAGAACTTTTATTAATTTTACTTGGGTGTCTAAGACCTATTCTAAATTTCATGCCCCCTTTTTTGGAAATAATTCAGGCTTAGACCCCACGTCGGCGACATCACCGTGTGGTGAGGAAGACGTTAAACCACAATCCAACAACAACAGCCTTTACATTGGATTTCTATGTACATTTGGATTATTCATTTCTTTGTATAAGGTAAGCTGGTTTCACATTTGAAGGCGATATTATTATTAAAGGTCGCTTGGTTTGTGCTGTTATGTTGTTTATGTTGTTTCTTATTTTTTTTACTTTGTTTCAATTCTTATGTTGATGGTTTATGACTGAAAAAGAACAGAAAATGAAGAATACAAAATCATTGATGTGTTATAAAGCGTAATTTCAAATAAAAATGATCATTAAATGAATGTTGACATCGTGTTTTTACATACTTGTTGTGTTCACTCGCTTGTAGAAGGTGGGAGTTGAATCCAAGCCCGTAAGTCGAGTAAATCAACAACAAATTACATTTTTCTTGTGCGTGTCAAACGTATATACCGTTAGTATTAATAAATATAATTTTTAACACAATTCATGTTTAAATAAGATAATTACATGCATGTTTCAATTTTCCCCGTCCCATCTTAAGATGGGACGTCCCAACTTAGGATTCCAAGTTGGGATGATACATCTACACTGTGTACCAAAACCAAAACTTCGATGGATTGGCAAAATATCGATTTCCTTCAATGCAGCAACATTGTGGAATGAACTGCCTCTTGACATGTAAAGCATAACAAATATCTGCAGTTTCAAAAGGAGTTTAAAATCCTATTTTTCAGCAAATATTATAACCCTGCCTCCTCCTGTTGACAAATTCAAAAGTTGTACAAACCAGTGAATGTTGTCAGACTGTTGTAAATACCAGTGAACTCGTGTTAGCACTATAAGCATTCACCAAGTGAATGAAGCTTAGCGCATTACAAATTCACTTATTATTATCATTATTATGAGTTCGCACAAGGTTAAGTAAAACATATCTATTCGTTGTTAGTACTTGCTTGGTCTTTATAGACAACGGACCCGGACGTGATAATCGTACAAACAGCACGCCCTCTCCACGCAAGTGTCTAGCGATTGGTACAGATCAAATATACATGTCGAATGTAGATAAATGATGTCATCGCCCAGCCAACTTGGGCCTATTAGACACTTATGCATTTTTAAAGTTCAATTAAGGTTAAAAGCACTGAAAGTGCTAAAATAGATTTACATAAAACAATAACCTTCGTTTATACATGTTCAAAACAAATGCAGCTACGGGAATTTATGATCCTCGGACTGCATAATAAGAATGGTTTGGTCTAAAATAAATAATTGGCTACGTTTGAAATTGAAGAGACAATATCCAAAAATGGGGTTCTAAAATCAGAGTATAAATCACAGTCAATCATATAATGTGCCTTGCCTTCAATTTTAGTTGATTAACAATATTTACATATATGTTGTTCAAGGAAAGTGTTTGGTTTCTTAAACCGGCCAAGTTTTACCTCTAAGGGGAGTGTGCCACATCTAAACTTTGCTAAATAACTTCTATGGACCCTGTCATTTACTCTAGTAACATAAGAAGAAATACCAAAGTGGGTTTTAAAAGAACAATAAGTTCTTAACTTGTTACCATGTGGATTACCCTTATCATCCCAAAGTTGTGCAAACTAATTTATTTTATCCACATCAATAAGTTTACTTTTCAGAACCATGTAATCTAAACTTAAAGACAATTCCAGGTTCTGAAATAGTTACCTTAACATACATGTACAATTCCTCAACTTTCGTTTTGTTAAAACTTCTCCCGAATAATGCATGTAAGCCTATTCTCTTTTGCGGAAGAAATTATTTTCCAAAAACGGGCAATTTCAATACGTTGTTTAGTTAAATTAGAAAGCCAACCCATGTCCCCTCTTACAGCCACATTTGGGGATTTGCTACTCACCCCTAAGAAAGGTCTTAATTAGTCATAATGAAAACATAAAGCTTAAGCTATGTGACATAACATATATACGATATATACTGGACTATATATACAAATATTGAATCCAAAAAAAAGAGCAGCAAACTAGTGTAGAAGCATTAGCTGACTCTTGATGTACACTCGGTGACAATGATAAATTATTTTAGAATTTTCAATATATGAAGTAAGTATGAAATCCATTGTTTGCAACTGGACTCTGTGGTCTAAGGGTTAGCTGACTGGGCCTGAATCAAACTGCTCACACGTTCGAACCTATGTCACTTTTAACGTAACAGAAGAAGCATATGAATATCTTCATAACTTACAAAATGATTGACTGCATAACTTTACATTCCACTACCTATGTGCTGTAATAAGCATGTCCCACTGCCATAAACTGAATTACATAATGTAGTTTTACGCAATCATGTAATCATCTCATCAGTCTTCCCTCTCTAGAATCCCAATGTTAATTGTAACATAACATGTTTATTGAAACTTAATGTTTTGACACACCGACCTAGTTATCTTTTACACTTGAGTGATGTCTGGCGTGTTCAGGAGATACGGTTCACTGAGTTAATTTAATTTCGCCATTATCTGGTAACACTTGTTACAATTTCATAACAAGAATATTGTGTTAAGAAAACAATTCAAAAAATTAAATTCAATTACTTATTTAATAGCTATCAATATAAGAGAGTAATATGTGTTTGTCGTAAGTTAGTTCTGTGGCAGTATAATTACACTCAAGTTTTATCCGCTCCGACACAAACAATATTATTAGGTGTCTAATGAATTTGTCAACATTTAGATAATTACCGAAGAAGAAGAAAGAAACACAAAGATGCCCGTGAATAATATGACAATTATAATGTTTCTGAGGACCAACGTTTTTTTTTCTTAGTTTCATTATGTACATACCCAATAACAAACCTAAATCGAAGATCACGAACAGAAATGGTAGTATATTCTTTATTTCCTTAAATAACTTATTTAAAAAAAAGATAATAAAAATGCTCATCTCTCGGTCCAAAAATGGACAAGAGTCTGTACTATTCAAGATTGTGTGATCCCAAATACAACACTTCTACATCTTAGATTAACAGCTTAACAAAGAAGTCCATATATTCCTCAGCGTTAATCAACTGGAAGTAATAAGCGTACGAGCTACCACAATAGAATGCACTGCCATTGTCAATATGATCAAAATTTATACAGAAATCGTAATTTTATATGGTAACAATTATTTATTCATACGATCAATATACAAACAAAATTTAGGATAAGGTTTCTACACAGTAAAACAAGTGAACCTCAAAGGTTACAAAAAAACATCCAGTATTTTCAACTGGTCTCCGTGATCTATCGATTACTCACTGGTTTGAATACATGTTTCGAATTTTGCATTTGTAAATTAGTTATTTTGGAAAATTGCAATTTAAGTCAGTGTATATTTGATTTTCAAATAAAGGTTTAAATTTAAATAAATTTCGAGAACCACTATCAGTTGATGCCGGGTGTTCATCATGATATCTTTCTTCCATATGTTAAATTGTATGAATTGATAATCAGACTAAGAAAGTTGTATATGTATTTTTATATATTTTGTGAAAACATATACGTGAATACTTTAGTACTAAAAAGTTATAATAACAATACAGTTCGTTAATGTCAAAAAGGGTTACGGGAGACCTTTTCAATAAGATATACATTAAATAAACAACACAACAACAAAAGACACGTTCAGCATACATACTAGACTAATACACACTCCATACAAACACCTACAGCCACAAACCTTCCCCTGGACACACCACCTACCATCAACACAACTTGCATGCACCTCAAACAGCACTTCAGGCACCCTAGCTCCTCTTGCAATCATATGTTTTACTCCAAATGAACACAATATGCACTACACATCCAGCAATATATCCTCTCACCAACCAGGAAATCCGCTCACCCCCATTCCTCACACACAGACATACTACACAATGTATACAAAATTAACATTCAGCATCATTTTCACAACCCCCCCAAACCCCCACCCCCCAGCATACACACACACACACAATTCACCCAACAACCTTTCACAAACATTCACCACAAATATATCTACTCATCCACACAAGCACGCCCCCCCCCACACACACACACACACTCACACACCCCGCTATCATACACACATACATCACATATACTCACATATCGAACACACACAAACTTTCGTAAACAAACATGTCCATACGTAATATGGAACAACAACCTAACCAGGCATCCTTCTTTCACTCATTCCTGCACATAATTATATGTATATAGTTAAGCTTATGTGCTCTTTCAATTGGAATAGTTTCACTGTCCTCTATAATTGCCTTGTCACGACAAAAGTCCCTGATCTTTGATTCAGTTTCTTCCAAGGTATCCCTTTTCGCTTTCTGGAATACCATAAAATATCAGATTGTTTCTGCGTGAATGGGCCTATAGAGAATCTAACTTTTTCTCCAAAGATATTACTCTTTCACTCAGATTATCATTGTCTTTCTTTAACATATCAAGTCGTTCGTTGAAATGGCTGAAAAGTCGTCGAATTTTCTGTCCAGTGAGTCCATTTTATCCTGTATTCCTTTCAGTACAATAGCAATGTCTGTCAATGAAGTAGGAGTTTATAACTCGCGGGAGACATTCTGGGTAGAAAGTCTTGTCTGTATCGGGGACTGCAAATGAGTAGGGCACCACTTAGGTGGCCCAGGGTTTGTCTCCACGTCCCCCGATAACATCAATAGAGACGTGACGAGGTACAGCATAAGACACCTGACGACTGCTCGTCTCCCACCCGGTAGCGTTATAGCGGGGGCACGCCACAGCGTCCGCGGGACTGGTTGAGAAAATTGTCCTATTCTCATTCTCCATGCATCTATTTCAAAGTACCTTATGGAAGCAGGTGCACAATCATTCAGTTCAGGTACACTTCTTGTTGGCTATAGGTAGCAAAAAACGACCACAGCAGAGACAGGTAATCAACACATCCTGACAGCTACATCCGGGCTTTATCCCAGTCACAACAGTATATGGCACTTTGTGAAAATTTGTAGAGAACTTGTCCTCACGTATTTGCTTCTTCACAAGAACTTTATCACCAATTTCAACTGCTGAATGGCTTAGCATTTCTCTTACAGTCTATATAATCCTTTCCTCTTCTCTTCAGTTCACTGTCATGATCACGAACTTCGACATCACAGCCGAAGTCATCAATGCCAGGTAACATCGTCCTTATTGTTCTGCCGAACAACAAATCGCTTGGCATCTTTCTTGTCATTGTGTGAGGTGTATTACTGTACATCATGAGGAATGGATTCATTTCAGTTTTCCAATCCTTCCACTCGACTTGAGCTATGCAGATTCTCTTCAGACTTGTCCTGTTCTGTCTTTCAACTTCTCCATTTGCTTGAGGCCAATAGGGTGCACTTGTTTTATGCTTGATTCCATTGTGTTTCAGATAGTTTCTAAACTTCTCATTGACAAACTGTCTTCTGTTATCTGCCTGTAGACTAAGTGGTAGTCCATGAGTCAAGAACACACGTGACAAACAGTCTGTACAGTCCCTGACGTAGTACTCTTGATGACATCAAGTTCAAAGTACAGGCTGTAGTAGTCTATTACAACTAACACCCGTTGGAAGTGGACCCATCAGATTTGCGGCGAGATGTTGCCATGGAGACGTTGGCAAGGGCGTTCTGTATGTGGTGGTGAGTTTTCCGAGGAGGCTATCTGGCATCCTTGACACGATTAACATCTGAGTCAATTCAAGGCCACCATACTTTGGATCTGAGACGCTGCTTCATCTTTACAATCCCAGGGTGTCCTTCATGTGCCAACTCAACTTTTACCCTAAGTTCACATGAAATCTCAATTCTGGTACTTCTCAGTACTAGTTTTCCCACTGCTCATTCCTCATTGGCAAATACTTTGTGTTCTTCAGTGTATGCCACTTCCCTGATAGCAAACAACTTCTCAACTCGTTCAATTCTTCATCGCAGTCAGAACTGAATATACTGTTCTGCTTCTTGAGATGCAGGTGAACTCTCGTTGCTTGTATTTCCCAGTCGTGACAAACAATCAGCAATATTGTTGGTTCCTTTGATGTACTTCACTCTGTAGTCATAGCCTTGCATTCTCAGTACCCATCTTTCGTAACGTGCACATGATTTTGATCTAGGCGTATAGATGAACTGTAACGGTCAATGATCTGTAAGGAATTCAAACGGCGCTACATAGAGATACTTATGGAAATGTTCAGATGCCCACACAAGAGCAAGCGCTTCTTTTTCTGTCTGAGAATAACGTTTCTCAACGTCTGACAGACTCTTACTGGCGTAGGAGATCACTATGTGCACCCCTTTCTGAACTTCGATAAGTACTGCTCCAATTCATACTGGACTGACATCTGCTGGTTGAGAGTTTATCGAAATACTCCAAGACTTTAGCACTGGTTAGACACTCTTTCAGCTTGTTGAAGGATTTCTGTTGCTCTGGTCCCCATTCCAATTTCGTGGTTTTCCTTGTCAATCTTCGTAAGGGCTCAGATATCGTTGCCAGATTTTCGATGAACCTGCCGTTGAAGTTGACTAAACCGAGGAAACATATGACTTCCTTGGCGTTTGTCGGCTCCCTTGTCTCCAGCACTGCTTTCACTTTGGCTTCAGCAGAACTCACTCCCTCTTCAGACAGTACATGTCCTAGAAACTTCAACTTTTCCATCCGGAACTGACATTCCGCATTCAAGGTCAATTCCTTCTTCATCAATACACTCAGAACTTCTGCCTTTCTCGGGTCGTGTTCTTCAACAGTTGCCCTGTGTACTATGATATCGTCCATGATATTTCTAACAACTTCACATCCTTGCAACAACTGTTGTAGTATTTTCTGGTACATCCCTGGTGCACAACAAATTCTGAACAGCAGACGCTTGTATCTATAGAGACCCTTTCGGCGTACTGAACGTAGCGATATGCCTCGATTCAGGTGAGAGTTCAATCTGCTGATTGGCCCTTTTCACATCTAACTTGCTGAACACAGAAATTTGAAATCTTGCAGCACGTCGTTGGAATTTGATGTCTAACACGTTGCACTGCTTCGTTGGCTGATTGCATATCCAGGAAAACACAAATGTCTTTACCTCCAGGCTTTGGGACTATCACAAGTGGAGAAACCCAATCACTTGGTCCAGATACTTTTTCAATGATATCTAAACTTTCCAACTCATCAACTTTCTTGTCAAGTTTATCTTCCAAATTAATGATACAGCATTCTCCGGAGAGGCTGAATTGCTGGTGTCACCTCATCAACAATTGTAACAGTCAATTAATAATCTTTAAGTTTACCAATTCCTGTGAACAGCTTGGGAAATTCTTTCACAAAGTCTCTGGGAGAGTGTAGAAGATTCACGTTAGGTCAGAGCACCAGTATTCTAGAGAATATTCTGAGAAAGAGTACGTCTCAAAAGTGGAGGTCCATCATATTTCATTACAACAAATTCAGCATTTTTCAAGGTCACTTCTCCTGCAGTAATTTTACAGTTAAACGTACCAACCACTGGCTAAGGTTCATTACTACCATATGGAAAAATGTCTCTTGTTTCCCTATGGGAAATACACTTGATCCCAGCAGTTTTCAATTTGTTCCAGCCCTGAGAACCAATATCACATCACAAGTTATCATAGTCATCACAATCAGTCATCTGTCTGACCTTCCCATGACCTTTACCTCTTCTTCCAGTCTATGGTTTTCTTGTATCGCCTGACGTCATCTTCGTACCGCACATTCTCTCAAAATGTCCTTTTATCTTGCACTTACTGCCTGTCTTCTTTCTTGCTGACAACTTTTATCCTTGGAAATATGTCCCTTTTTGCCACACCTGTAACATTTAATGTACTTTTTGAAATTCTTCCCGAAATTTCCTTGATTTTCAAACTTCTTAAAACCTGTCTGTGTACTGTTCCTCATTGCATTTACTTCCAATGGCTTTTCAGTACTTCCAGCTTGACTTTCCTATCTTTCCTGGGCTCTTGACACAGTCAGCAAATTATCCAAAGACAAAGCACCTCCTTTTTCCAACAACTTCATCCTCAAAATGTGTGAAGTACATTTCTCAATTACTTGGTCATGAATCCTCTCTTCTATCTGCCCGATATCACCAAATTCACAATTGTTCGCTTGTTGTCAAAGACGAGTGATGAACTGTGAAACTGTTTCGTTTGTCTGCCACATGGCACGAAACACGTGACGTTCATACGGCACATTAACACGCGGTTGCAAGTACTCGTTGAGTGCGGTCTTTGTTTTCTCGTATGCGTCTCCGTCTGCCGGTAACACCAACGTGAAGAAAATATCCTGCACTGATATTCAAGCTTAGTGTAGTAACAAAGCTTTCTTCTGTTCCGCATTCCTTATGCCCTTTTAGAATAAAGCTCGAAAGAACGTAACCATCTGTTCCAGCGAGGAGCAAGACTGGCAGTGTCCAAACAGTCGAACGTTTGCAAATTGTTAACATCAATTAACTTCATTCCAGCCATAGTTTACACTACCATGAATCCTTGTCGCCATGTAGAATTTACACATTTAAGGTATAGGGTTCTGACCTGCATTTAAGCTCACATAGAGAGAACAACCCATAGCAGGGGCGTTATAATGAGGGCAGGTGGTAGAGGAGGAAAACTTTAACATGGAATATCTTTGTTTCCAATGACTTCATATTTTCACATTATATCATATTAAAATAAGCAGTTTTAAAGTATTTAAAAAGATCTTACAACACATAAAAACTCGAAATTTCTAGAAAATTCTAGATATGCACTAGAAACTTTCTAGACACGTTCTTGAAAATTTCTAGATGCGTTCTAGAAAATTTCTAAAAATTTCTAGAAAGGGGGTACTTTCTTTCTGGCTTTACTGTACTTTAATGAAGTCTGTGACCAAATTTGAAGATATTGGGTGTAATGGTTCATGGGATACGGATGGACCGACAAACAGAAACTGCTGAATACAGTGTCCCCCGTTTTACATTACAAAGGGGGGGGGGGGGGGGGGGGGGGGGGGAAATAAAGCAGGGGAGCCCTCCAATAGTTTACAGCAGAGAGTTGTGTCCTCCAATCCCCAAAACATCCATTCGCCAATAGTTGGCAGTAACTTTCACTGTATTGTAGACGCGTCACTTCGAACTGATTTTAACCGATGAAAACGTAGCAGTAGTGGGCTGATAACCTGCTAGGTTGACATTTAAAGGAGGGTGGATGAAAATATAGTCATCAAATATCAAAACGATGAGTTCAATAATTATGAAATAAGTGGCAATCTCTTTTTGAATTCATCAGGAGTTAAGAGCTATTTAAACAGATATAATAGTTATCTAAGTTAGATATGGGTCTCAAAGTAAGGCCGTGAAAGAGTAAATCGTGCCAAACAATTGGAGACATATCTTACACATTTAATCAAATCGATATGTAATGTATTATTTACCTTTCATATATATAACACAAAATCTTACATCATCATACTTGCCTGCTGATAAAGTATGAAATCAATATAACAATGTGAGATTACTCAATGTCTTTAATCATTAGCACAATATTTTCAATCAATCAAATAAAATTGTTCTGTGAAAAGTGAATAATTGCATCAATACATACCGACTGACTCTGTCAAGAGCTATTTTATGCATTGTGATGTTAATAAGCGTCTCTTTTTGGGTTGTCAGGTTAATCTTTCTTAAACCCGAATCGGCAACAATCAATAATCTCATAGAACTGTCTATAGCCAGATCCCGGATATCTGTAAAGGTAAAGCAGTGAAGGTTAAAACAAAAATCTCATAGATTTGTCTATAACCAGATCGTTGATATCTGTAAAGGTTAAGCAGTGAAGGTTTAAACAATAATTGCATAATACATATTTGTCTATAGTCAGATTGCTGATATCTGTAAAGAAAAAGCAGAGAAGGTTAACTCATTAACGCTTTGAGCCGCACATATGCGTCAAATTAATGAGCTTCTCACAACTGGTGCGTGATTGCAAATCACTTGTTTTTCAACGAGAGACGCACTGGTGTGTTAATGGTAATGTTTATTTAAACTCGCCACTGGGAGTACATTAGTAGATCTATGCCCACATAATCATTTCTGGTGGGAGTTAACATTGTTAGTGTTGATCCCAGGAAGTAATTACACTGATTTGACAGCAATTAATTGCATGTACTTTAAAGATGATACCGGCAAGCGTAAATTTATTAAACAAACGTTAGGAAAGAGGATTAAATCATATTGTTATAGTTGTTACAAGGGAAATGAAAGCTTGAATATTGTATAAACAACGTTGAAGCTTGAACATTGTATAAACAATGTAGCAACTTGAATACTATATATAGCGTGTTCAAATATAATATGTATTTCACTTCTCTCTGGGACACCGGAGAGATCAGACGTATCGTCAGTCGCTTGCGCAACTAACGAAACAACCTTACCATTCTACCAACAGCGTCTCTACTTGGATTGAGGATATTTATTTGAACATTACTACTCTGTTCGGATATTATTCAAGATTCAGTGAGACAACCAATTGAGCAACGCTCAACATTTGAATATGAGGAGTATTCACATTCTATTTGGACTCTACCCGGATCAACAATTCAGACTTACAACCCGGTCATACATATCGGAAGAAGTATTCGGATTTACCGATTCGGATCACATATTTGGATTTCCAAATAGACTTTTAAGTCTTCAACGTGAGTTCTCTAAGATTCTCCCTTGAAGCACAACAACAACATACCAATTAGCACCTCTGCTAATCACTGGAGTACGAGGAGTACTCACCATCCCACCCCTCACTAACCCTGCACCCCCCACAGCGCATTCACGCACCACAGCGCATACAGCTTATCATATTTATATTTAATATAATATTAGATAAATTATATCTAACTAAGAAGTGTGTTCTATACCCAACCCCAAGCAGCAGAGGTCTAGCTTACGTAGCTCAGGGCCATTGTTTGATTGCATAACCGGCTTGCCGGCGTGGCGTCCAAGTGATTCACCTTGTTCCTTAGCGTGGACAAGGTCAGGTTTGACCTACAAGGTTGGGCTTGGAGGTGTGACGAGTTTTAGAATAATTTTATATTATTCTAGGTGGATTCGTTGTAGGCTCTACTTATCTCTAGGAACCCAACTGCATACAAAAATAGTAACACACTTCGCTTATAGGGTTATTTTCTCATAATCAAAATCAACTAACCATAAGACATGGATAATCCACTAGAATTATTTCAAAACTCTATTCTGGACTGCACTCCAACTCACCCAGAAATACAAAAAGAACATAACCAACTAGTTGGGGCATCTAATTTTCAAATCGCATTCGGCGATATAGAATTAGAGGAAACATCAAATATGGAAACTGACGGTTTTACAGTGTACAGTAACAGGAAAGAGAACAATAAAAGACAAAGACAAAGTAACCTGTCAGACACATCAGATTCCGCTGGATCAACTCCAGACAACAACAAAAAATGCAGGAACTCCAATGAAACACTAAGCAATAAAAGCACACCAGCAAATGATAAGAAAAACAAATACCAAATGATTATGACAGCCGAAGACAAACTTGAATTGAACCAAATCATGAGTTGTCAAGACATGGCATTTCAACTAAGCTCCCTGGGGGCCCATCCAGTAACATAACCAAATGTGGCAAAAAAGGCTTTTTGCTTACAACGGACAATAAGCACTACTTAGACAGCATAAAAAGCTACACCACAGTAAATGGCACTAAAGTCAAATATGACACACCAAATTGGGAAAAACAAATAAAAGGAGTCGTCAAAGTTAACCCTAAACTCACAGATGAACAACTTCAACAATGTATCACAAAAGCAAACCAATACAACAGCACTCCTATCCTACAAACAGAAGGATTAAGAAGCAACAACAAGCACACCTTCAGTTATCATTACATTCGAGGGTACTTATCTCCCAAAACACATCACTTTCGCTGGTGTACCAAACACAGTAGTTCAACCATACCTTAAACAACCAATGTTCTGTACAAAATGCTTCGGGTATAACCACACTACCACTGACTGTCCCAACGCTAAACACTGCTCAAGATGCCACTACTCAGGACATGATTATGACACATGTCACAACAAAATGTACTGCGGCAACTGCAAACAAACAGGTCACAGTGCCCTATCTAGAAAATGCCCATACAGACAAAAACAAATTGAACAACTAATTAAGCACCACTTTAAACAAACGGCTCAAATCAAAAACAACAAAATCAACATAGAGCAATCTGTTGCATTCAATCCCTCCAACCACTCATCACCCAGACAATCACCAGTAAATGAAGAAACGCTCTTCTCCAGGAAAGTAGTTCCTAGACATCCAATAAGCTCCTCAGAGCAAAAACACAAAAAGATGGAGAAGATGTAAGAAAGTGTTGAACACAGACTTCTTGAAGATATCAGGTCCGCAAGAAAAACACAATCAAAACCACAAAACACAGATGAGAGAACAAAAGAACAAAGCAAAGCTCAAAATACTGATAAATACAGACCGCCAAAAAGCTCAACTACTCTCACACGAATAAAAACAATGTCACTAAAAAAACACAGCACCAAAGGCAAAAAGATCTGAGGGAAACACCAACGACAAACCCAAACCAAAAAACAAAAACAGTGTCGTTGATAGGATAATACTATTTATAGCACAAGCTTTCATAAACTCAACACCAACACACTCTGACAGGGAACATCATAGGAATGTCAAGAGACTATACTCCAATGCAGCAAAATTGGGGCTATGCAGCATTAGCTGGGAACAATTCTTTGACAGGATCTACCAAAACAACCCACCCAATACCACTTCTCACCACCAAGATAGAAGCTGCTACTACTAAACCTAAGCTTTCCTGAACATACATCCCTCCTAATAAAATGACTTTACTGTACTCCAACAAAACGTAAATGGGCTAGGCACCAATGGTGCTGAACTCAAAGTATTGATACAAAACAAATCAATACAACCAAGTGTTATCATTCTACAGGAAACAAAATTATCAGAAAGAAGGGATTATAAAATCGCCGGTTATAACATACTAAGAAAAGATCGTTTTACGGAAATAAAAAAAAGTCCACAAGGTGGACTCATTATTGCCATAAAACATGGCATTGATTACAAACCCCTAGATATAAATGTTGAAGGCATAGAAATCAATGGCGTAACATTTAACATAAATGGTAATAAACCAACAAATGTTATCAATGTCTATTTACCCCACAGCACAACAATTACAGTTGAAATACTCAACAAATTACTACCCTATCTCGCCAACTCAGCCTATTTCGGTGGCGATTTCAATGCACACCATAGCCTCTGGGAGGCAGACGATAGAACCGATACAAGAGGTACAGTCATTCAAAAATTGTTAGAGGATTACTTATTATTCTCAACAATGGCGAAACTACTTTTCACAGGCTAACACAAGGAATATACACAACAATAGATCTTAGCATTATTACACCAGACCTAGTTAATGATGCTAGTTTATATGTTCATGACGACAGTTGGGGAAGTGATCACTTCCCACTTTTCACCACATTAAAAAATAACAATACACAACAGGCACAAAAAAACAATACCAATAACAGCTGGAATTTTAACAAAGCAAATTGGGGAATATTTCAAAATATTTGTGAGCAAAACCTAAACAATGATGTACAAGACGAAGATGTTAACATATACAACAAAAATATCACCGAGGTGATTATAAATGCTGCTAACCTAGCCATTCCAACCAAAAGAACTCACAAACATATACCTGTACCATGGTGGAATGAAGAAATTATGCAAGCAAGAAAAGAAAGAAAACTGCTCAGGAAAAAAGCTAAAAAGGATAAAAAGTTAATACAACAAGCAGCAGCAGCTAGAAATAAGGTTAAAACTTTAATAAGTAAGGCAAAAATCCAATCATGGAAAAAGATGTGTAGCACATTAGATATCAAATCTAACTTAAGGCAAGTCTGAAAAAAGATTAATGTCTTTAGAGGCAAAAGCACTAAATCCCATATTCCAAGTATCAACAACAGCAAAAACAAACTGAAAAAAATAGACAATTTATGCAAACAATTCTCACAAGCAAGCTCAACCAATAACTACAAAACTGCTTTTCAAGAAAAAGTAAAAAATACACAACCTTGTCCGAAGGACAAAAACAAGTCAGACTTATGGTACAACAAGCCATTCACAATATCAGAACTTAACAATGTTGTAAATAATAAAAAAGGAACAGCCTCTGGTATTGATCAAACCAGTTCCACAATGCTTTAACGTCTTCCCTATGAATGCAAACAAGTGTTATTAGATTTCTACAATAAATTATGGAAAGACGACAAATTACCAACCGACTGGAAAGAAAGTCTTATTATACCATTACACAAACAGGGAAAAGACCCTACCAAATCCGACTCATATAGACCAGTCTCCTTAACATCTAATCTATGTAAAACACTCGAAGCTATGGCAACGAAAAGATTACAACACTATCTAGAAACTAACGAATTGATAACACAGAATCAATCAGGATATAGAAAATCCTATAGCACCACTGATCATATTGTTAGATTACAACACTCTATCAGACAAGCTCAACAAACTAATAAATTTTCTACAGCAGTCTTTATAGACTTTAGTAAAGCATTTGACATGGTCTGGAAAACAGGCTTGATACAAAAAGTTAAGAAAAAGGGCATACAAGGGGAAATGCTAAACTTTATAAACGACTTTATGTCAGACAGAACTTTTCGTCTTAAAACAGATAATCAAATATCAGACAACTACAATTTAGAAAATGGAACCCCACAAGGGAGTATCATATCACCAACATTGTTCAATATCATGATAGATGATCTATTTCACAAACTACCGAAACAAGTGAACACCTCACAATTCGCTGATGATGGGGCCCTTTGGGTCAGTCACAAATATCAACATGTAGCTGCAGAAATATCACAAAAAGCCTTAATCAAAGTAAACGAATGGACCCAAAACTGGGGATTTCAATTATCCACAAGCAAAACTGTATCAATTCTCTTTCGGCCAACACCCAGAGCCGAGTGCAGACCACTGAAATTATACATTAATGAAGAACCATTAAACCAAGTTAAATATGTCAAATTCTTAGGCATAATCTCTGATGAATATCTAACATGGAATCAACATATTGTTGAACTGTCACAAAGATGCAAAAAAGATCTCAATATATTATGAATGCTCTCTCACACCAGGTGGGGCAGCAGCAAGGAAATGTTACTCTTACTTTATAAATCTCTGATTAAATCCAAACTGCACTATGGAGCAGAAGCTTGGTGTGACACTAATCAAACCAACATACAAAAGCTAAAAACCATACAAAATCAAGCTTACAAATATATAACAGGATGCCTAAGCGGCACATCAATGGAACTAGTCAGACATGAACTAGGCGAACTTCCGCTAGAAAAAGAATGGGAATATAATATTACCAACTTTATTGTTAGATCACAGCATAAGCCATGTTTACAAAACATTATCACAAGAACGAAACAAATAATGACAAAAAGAGTAAAGAAATACCAACACCATTTGGTGTTACCATGAAAAAACACATAGACAAATATGACCTTGATATAATAGATGTTATTTCTGACCCATACACCAAGCATATCCTAAAACCTCCAGACATCCCCGATATCCAAGTTGACATCATATTGAAAGACCTCATAGACAAAAATAATCCCAAACCTAGTGACCTCAGTAACACTCAAGTCTATAACGAACAAAACTACAATCAAATTGATTACATTCAAATCTTTACTGACGGTTCTAAAGATAAAAAAGGAAGAGTAGGCTCTGGGATAGCCTTCACTCACACAGGTGATGAAGATATATCCCTTAAACTACCAGACAAAACCTCTATCTTCACAGCTGAACTTGTAGCTATTCGACAAGCTTTCATTTTCAGTAAAGGCTACAAACACAGAAATATAGCTATATTTACAGATTCACTCAGCTCACTACAAGCTATACAAAACAAAACGGAAAAAAATAGTCATGAACTTCTCCATCAAATTTACAATGGGTATAATTATCTAACTCAGGATAGCAACAATGTTAGATATATATGGGTGCCATCCCACATAGGCCTAACAGGCAATGAAAGAGCCGACCGAGCAGCAAAAGCAGGTCTTACCCACAGCAATAATGTCAACATACCATTTACTAAAAAAGGAATTAAGAGCATTGTTAAATCAAATACAACGGATGAATACAACACAAACTTTAAAGGCAACTGGGGACATACCCAGTACTATCATGTACAACCTACAAAAGTTAAAACGGTTAAAAACTTCCACAACTTAAGAAGGGTGGATGTAGCAATAACTAGACTTAGGCTCAACAATGTTTGTAACGGGGTTTATCTCCACAAAATAGGGAAAGCACCAAATAATCTGTGCAATCAATGAAGTGTCGAAGAAACCATACATCTCATTCTGTTTCAATGTGATAAAAACCAAAAACACAGGAGACAACTCCTAGAAAATATAAGCGCTAAAAACCCACAAGAACTGTTAGCCAATACCAAAAATTACCAGTACCTTTCAGTATTCCTACTACAAACTAAATTATATAAAACGTTGTAATTAATAACCACCTAGCCTTACACCCAAACTCCTAACCATTTCCTACATAACCCCACATCCCCTACCCAATCTAAGGGTCACCAAACCCTAAAAACCATCCCATTGGTAATACTCCCAGAAGGACCCTACGCAAGCGAGACTGATCTCTTTAACCTCCTTCGACTGGTAAGTGTTGGTCATGGCGACCCACGACCAGAGCTGGATGGTGAGATGGGTTCACGAGATACATTATTTCGGGACCACTCGCGCAAAGCTTATACAAACAGGCAGGTAGGCTCCCAACGGGAGATTTCCACCTATCACCTTAAATAATATTTATCACTCCCATATTTGGGATAACTGGTAGGACTTGGGCACAGGGCAAAATGGTTAAAACTCTTCATTAAAAGTGCACGGTGTGGCTACCCCCGGCGCTTTACTAAAGTATAACTGGTAATTTTCTCAGCACCAAACCTCAAACCCCTCACTGCCTGGTTCTGAACCGGGTTCAGTGGGGAGGACAGGTATTGTACTGTAAGTGTATGATGTCACTTTCCCCCCCTGCACTTTGCATAGGTACAATACCAATCAGACGACCTTCAAGAAAGAAAAAACGCACATAGCGAAGATACCTACGCTGGATACGACGGCAAATAACGGACTAAGTATATCAAGCCAAAAAGATAAGTATTACTCCATTCATTCACTTATCCATAAATTTAAATATAAAACATCACCAATTTAAATTAACTTTAAATACAATGCACTCACAATTATTCAACTCCAATTCTATTTTATCACAAGTAAACATTCCATTACAAATGCTACCTATTTTCTAAATTACTTCTTTGCTAAATCTTTTTACCTCAATACAATTTCCCATACAAAATATTATCTTTCTATCTTTTTTCAGGTGCCATGCCACTCCACATTACTTTTTATTTAATTACAATTTAAAAAATCACCCCCACCCCCTCTCCCACTCTATTCCAAATTCCAAATTAATTTTAGCTTTTAACCTTTAGAACTTTTATTAACTTTACTTGGGTGTCTATGACCTATTATAAATTTCATCTCCCTTTTTTTGGGAAATAACTAAGGCATAGACCCCACGTCAGCGACATCACCTTATGGTGAAGGAGACGTTAAACCCCAAAACAACAACAACAACAACTAATATGTATTAAATTTCTTTTCAGATCACATAAACATATACTTACTGTAGCAAACACTTGAATATTTTTTCATATAAATATATAACCCGATATTCAAATTCGTCACATCTATTTCATATTGTACTAAAATAGAAACCAAATGAGATGAGTTATTTTTGTCAATTTACTGAAGTTTATAGGTTTCCGTGTTCTTAGTAAAATCAAATATGAAATATTATATCAATGTTATCAATTTCCCTGAAATTTCTTCGTTACACTATATTGTTTCATAGTAATTCAAACATCATTCAGAGTATTTGAAATTTATTCCTTTTGAATAAAAACTGATATAATTAAATTGGCCGGACAAAATGTCGAATAGACTATTGTGATCTTGTATATTTCAAGTCTTTATAGAAAACGTGTTTGCAGATTGGAATCTAAGAGTTACAAGAAATGTTTGGACAAAAATATAAGACTTTACAAAGATGAATTTGAGAAAAAACTTAGAGCAAAACAGAAATATGACCCAAAAGAATTTTGAAAATCATAAATGGGGACAATAAAAGCGATAATGAAAATGATTTAAATATCGACGTATCCTATGAATATTTTATATCACTGAATGAATCAGACCCAACCGAACAACGAGACATTGACGATACTGAGAATACTGGAAGTACTACACAGGTCTCATGTGACGTTTTAAATAGAGTCATTTCAAAGGACGAAGTCATGTCGGCAATTAAGCAACTTAAGAAGGCTAAGGCATCAGGAATAAATTTTATTGAAAATGAATATTTTATTGATAGTGTTGACATTCTACTTCCATTGCTAGTTGAACTATTCAACCTTATATTTGAGAAAGGTGTTTTACCAGAAACATGGTTGAGTGGAGTAATAAAACCAATTTATAAGAAAAAGGGAGATAAATCTGACTCATATAGACCAATAACTGTACTTAGTTGTTTCGGTAAACTGTTCACGAAGATACTTAACAATCGGCTCTCAGAATTCGTAGACGCTAATAATATACTAACATCGGCCCAAGCCGGGTTGAGGAAGTCATTCTCAACTATTGACAATATATTTATAATTTATAATTTAATGCAAATACTGAAAGGTAGGAAACAAAAACTTTACTGCGCGTTTATAGATTTTACCAAAGCTTTTGATACTGTTTGGAGGATAGGTTTATGGACAAAAATGCAAAAGATCGGCATTGAGGGTAAATTCATGACTCTTGTTAAATCAATGTATAGCAATATCAAATCACTTGTACAATGCAATAATGATGTATCAGACTACTTCCTGTGCAATAAGGGTGTACGACAGGGAGAGAACCTGTCGCCTTTGCTATTTTCTATTTTCATAAATGATATTGAATCCCATTTGCTGACCTCAGACTGTAACGGGGTAACTCTCAGTTAAATCGAAGAGGAAAGCTTAATTATATATATTAAGTTGTTAGTTTTATTATATGCAGATGATGCAGTATTGTTTGATGAGTCACCAAAAGGTTTGCAAGATGCTTTAGATTCATTCAAGGAATATTGTGATTCTTGGAAGTTAAATGTGAATATAAATAAAACAAAAATTTTAATATTTGGGGGAGGACCGGCAAAAAGTACCAAACTAAAATTCTTTTTAGGTGGCCATAAACTTGATGTAGTTGATGACTTTACTTATCTTGGTATAACCCTCCATAGAAATAGAAAATTCGTATCAAGTATTAAAAATGTTTGCAATAGTGCTTCGAAAGCAATGTATAATTTATTGATAAAATCGAGAAAGTTAAACTTACCTTTGGACTGCCTATTATTAGCATTTGACTCAATGGTTACACCAATCTTAGCATATGGTGCAGAAATCTGGTGCTTTGAAAATCTTGAAAGTATTGAAAAAATACATTTGAAATTTTTGAGACTAATTACTGGCTTAAGAAATTCAACTCCTCGTTTTATATTGTACGGAGAATTAGGTAGATACCCCATTAGAATTGTATTATATACACGACTGATAAAATTTTGCCATAGGTTGACGTACCAAAATGGTCCTTTTAAGTTAACTAACCTAATTTATACATATTTGTCACGCGAAAGAACTACAACAACTGTCAACCCATGGCTTTCGCATGTACAATA
Source organism: Steromphala cineraria (assembly GCA_916613615.1). Lineage (NCBI taxonomy): Eukaryota > Metazoa > Mollusca > Gastropoda > Trochida > Trochidae > Steromphala > Steromphala cineraria. The sequence goes on along the minus strand of OU744737.1, from coordinate 29,425,925 downwards.
TGTCCTTAACAATACTGGACTTTCTTATATATTTGAACATCCGTCTATTTGTACAACCTAATGGCTCGTTTCGAAAGTTGAACTTACCCTCAAAAATCAATTTATCCAAAACTGGCACAGTAATATTTGTTCTAGCCCCAAGGGAAGTTATTATCAAGAATTAAAGATATTTCCCAACTTTGATGTATATCTCCTCCTACCAAAATATGTTTCACTACCAATATTGAGATTTCGGACAACTAACCACAATTTACCTATCGAAACGGGCCGCTGGTATAATATCCCTAGAGATGAAAGAACGTGTAAATTATGTAACTACACAACGATCGCAGATGAATATCATTACATTTTTCATTGTAAAGCGCTAAACAATATAAGGAATCAATATTTACCTAACTCTCTTACGAAATTTCCAAATTTATTAAACTTCAGAAAAATCATATCGACAAATAAATCTCAAGACTTAGTCAATTTATCAAAATTTATCAAACGTCTTTCATCTCTTGTGAAAAAGAAATAAGTGCATTTTAAACTTTGTGAGTCTATCTTCTATTTTGAATCATATATTTATTTATTTATATGTATTACATTTTGTGAATATGCTCTTGTACCACCAAGGTGGTTTTATGAGAATAAAGAATTGAATTGAATTTTTATTCTGTCATAAAACCTCAAATTGCCATGATAAACAAACATGGTTATATCAATCAACCTAAAAACCTGATATAATTGAGCAAATCGATTTCCTTTGAATTAACAATTTCGACTGGTTGCAAATTAGGCTGATTGCAGATTCCATACGCATCTAGATAATATTGCATGTTGTTTCACCAGACAAGTCTACTCAGTCACGCCTATATAAACAATCAAGTCTTCCTCTGATTAAATAACACTATCTCTTGGAGAAATGGCCGTTGATGCATACGATCAATTTACAGTTATGATGCAATTTTTGAAAAACGTTTGATCATGTAATCAGCAGTATCCTGTCGCGTGTCGTATATTGTTATTCTACTTATGTAAGATTTGACAAACCAAATGTGCTATTTGGTAATCAGCATCATCCTGTCGCGTGTCGTTTATTGTCATTCTACTTATGTAAGATTTGACAAACCAAATGTGTTATTTGGTAATCAGCATCATCCTGTCGCGTGTCGTTTATTCTTTTCATGTACACACTCTCTATTTCCGGTCATGGTAATATATTCCCATAGAAGTCTGTTACGTAATATGTACAGTCGAGTTTGACAAACGTAATGATACTGATCAATGGTAGACATAACAACCTCTTTAAGTGGTTGACCAACCATATTCTTCTGATTTTTAAGCTACGCCCTGTCACGTGTGATATACTGTGTGCTTTACACCTGTAATTTGGCTAACGGTTTGCATATTATAAACAAAGCACGAATTGTTATCAGACAAGTGTCATCACGTTATTTAATGTCTCCTTCAATTAAATTAAATCATTTTCAACATTGAAAGGTAAATCAAGAAATTTCAGTACCGTACATATAGATGTCGTACTACAGGCTAATTCATATTTTCAATGAAACGAAAGTTACTTCCACTTACATGTTTGGTAAGACCTGATGAAAGTCATCGAAATAAGAAACCAATATTAAAATATTGTATCCTTGTACAAAAATGATAAAAAGCTGATACAATGTATAATAGAGAGTTGAAATAAGCAATGCCTAACTGCGACATGCTACATGAAACAAGCCATGCACGCAAACCACAATCACTGGCGATACACATTCACACCCTGCCAGAACGGTGTCTTCTCAGTCTACCTACAACTCATTCTGCCTACAGCTAAACAGCTCATGTCAAGGTCTGTTTGTCAAGTGAATGTAGGCACAGTGAGAAAACTGTATAGGGCAACTAACCCAACTTACCCATAAGAAAAAATGGAACAGCTTTTTTTTACCTTTAAAATATATTATGTGTAAGGATTATTTTATCCGATGTATATCCCACAAATATTTTGATGACTTAATTGCCAAAGAATAAGGACATACATTTTTGAATCAAAATTCATAGAAATTCTAAATTCTTAAAAAAAGTTATCTAATTACAGAGGATAAGTAAATTTTAAAAAATGTAGAATTTTGGATTGAAAACAACACACCCATAGCCAATAGAGGATTGGGTAATGAATTAAAATATTACTATGCCCATTTATTCTAGATGCAAACTACCAATGTCATGTATTGTTAACATTTTTGTTTCATATCCTCTTTGACATGGGGTCTTGTCACAGAACAACCTTGTCACTTGTCACTATAAATTATCTATCAAAACAGTATGAGAGACTTTATTGTTAGTTTGTTAACTTGTTGTTTTAAAGGACTTGTTCTTTGAGGTAAGCTTAGTGATGAGTCCAACAAATCTTCTGTCAGTTATCTATTAAAACAACACGAGAAGACTGCTCTATTGTTAGTTTGTTTACTTGTTGTAAAAAAAAACACCAAAAAAAACGGTTGCGTTAGTTCAGGTCTCAGATGAGTTCATCAAATCATCTCTATTCTCCTCTACATTATCAATATATCGTATATAAAGCGAGTTTATTTTTGCCACTAGCATTGCTATACTGGCTGGTTTACAAAAGGTCGAATTCATCACTTCTCAGGCTGGAGGTCAACAATTCTTGTTTGACGGGTTCAGGTATCGTTTTAACAACCGTAGACAGACTGTGACCTCCTGGAAATGTGTCTTTGCCAACTGTAGGGGGAATATAAGCACCGTTGGTGAGTTTTTACGAAACTCATCGCCACACAATCGTGCTGTTATAGAAGATCCAAATACACCTTGACTGATGAGCACATTGATGACCCGTGCAAGAGAAGAGGTCACACCGATGAAACAGATCTATGAAGAGGAATTGAGAACCATGAGCGTCGGCGACACCATAAGAGAATTAATGCTGGTCTCTACCGACACAGACGTAAGAACCTTCCACCACTCCCGAAGAGCATGGCTGATGTCAACTTAGAAGACCATTGGACTTAAACTAGCGACGGAAGTGTATTTCTTGCCATAAACGATGGAGTAGACGACAGAATCCTAGTGTTCTTAACACCGGACATGCTAGAGTCTATGCAGAGTGCCGACACCCTATTTTTGGACGGCAGATTTTATTCCTGCCCAAGCCTATGAAACCAGCCGTATGCAATTCATTGTCTCTCTGGTTCCACTATGTTCCCTGTTGCCTTTCCGCTTATGCCCAATAGACAAAGAGTGAAGTACAACAGACTGTTCGAGCAACTGAAGAATGTTGTGAATCTTGTAACAGGTTTCGATCTCAACCCGTCTATAATCCAGACATACTTTGAACTTCCTGTCATTCAGTCACTTGCAACTTCCTTTCCCGATACTCATCTTCGAGGATGCCTGTTTCACTATAGTCAGTGTATCCTTCAAAAGATCCAAACAATAGGTTTGGTCAGACAGTACAGAGAAGACCCTGCAGTCAAGACTGTCGTCCGAAGAGCTGCCTGTTTGCCACCCCTTGGAACATGTTCAAGATACTTGGGTTGAGGCTCTGAACGAGAGACCCGACACCCCCCTTGTACACAACTTCTGCGACTATGTAACGGAAACCTGGGTAGATGATGAAGCACTCTTCAACAAATCCATGTGGAACCAACACGAAAATGACGGCCCGCGCACCAACAACCACCTGGAGGGTTGGCACTCACGATTGAACCATCTCTTGGCAAGTCCAACCCGAACATCTATGAATTCATCAGTAAACTGAAGGACATTGAAGCAACGAACAATAGGAATTCAGAATTCAGCTTGAGCATGGTGGCAAGCCAAATGGCAGAAAACGTGTATATCAGGACCTTGATTCTCGTCTTCAGAGACTGAAGGCAGCACTTCATGAGGGGCGAAGAACAAAGCTTCAGTTTTTGGATGCTACGGGCCATCTCCTCAAATTGAAGTTGTAAATGTTCCTACATAAGGCATCACTTATATGTACTTCTATAGTACGTAAAGAGAAAAAAATGAACTGAATGTAGAATATGAAAAACAGACAAATGTTAACCTGTTTGTAGAAATCCATACTTACAGTGTTAATATACTCCTCACAAAAATTAAGCATCAAGCAAACCTTCTCAAAAAAAATATGTACACATTCTAGGAAGCCATATATAAAGAAATAATAAAGACTGAATAACTTAAAGGATAATTAACCTTCAACCTATTAATTGATCAAATTATTTAAACTCATTATCAACAATAAAAATGCGAAATAGACAAAACCAAAAATAGTTCAAATAATAAATATTGCTTAAATTTGTGTGAGGAGTATATTTACATTACAACATAATGCACAACAAATCGAATGATAAAATCTATGACATGTTTTGTTGTCAGTGGTCAAGTTCACTTCTACATATAGGGGTGCCCTCTTATTTCTCAGTCTGCCTTCACTCTTATTTTGATCGTAGGCAGATTGAGTTGTAGGCAGACTGAGAGTAAACCGTCAGAACTGCCAGGAGGACAGGGCATGCCTAGCTCTCATTAGTGTAGGCGGCTAATTGACTCTAGGCGTTAATGAGTTAAAACAACAATCTCATAGATTTGTCTATAGTCAGATCGTTGATATCTGTAAAGGCATAGCAGTAAAGGTTAAAACAATAATCTCATAGAACTGTCTATAGCAAGATCGTTGATATCTGTAAAGGCATAGCAGTAAAGGTTAAAACAATAATCTCATAGATTTGTCTGTAGCAAGATCGTTGATATCTAAAAAGGTAAAGCAGTGAAGGTTTAAACAATAGTCTCATAGATTTGTCTGTAACCAGATCGTTGATATCTAAAACGGTAAAGCAGTGAAGGTTTAAACAATAATCTCATAGATTTGTCTGTAGCCAGATCGTTGATATCTAAAAAGGTAAAGCAGTGAAGGTTTAAACAATAATCTCATAGATTTGTCTGTAACCATATCGTTGATATCTAAAAAGGTAAAGCAGTGAAGGTTGATCGTTCTCTTATAACAGTTTCTTGGATGGTATATGGTATACGGTTTTGCATTTGCTAGACATAAAAATGCCCTGTCCCTGTAAAGCATAGGAAGGGATATCAGTTAGTGGAGCCCCATCTGGCCTTATTTTATCATAAACCTTTTTGTTATTTTATTCCAATCGCTGAAGATTTGTATTTGACAACCCTTGTACCTGGATTATATGATAATTATTTGACCAAGTTCATAAACTTGTCATTTTGCCATAGTCTTGATGGTTAAGTTAATAATGTTTTTGTATTGTCAATGATTGTTGCTTGAAATAATGCGTTGGTTGAATGTTACATACGTCAGAATCTACCTAATGAACCTAATGCCTACTACCTTATTAACTTACTACCACGTATATTTTGACCTAAAACAATTTTTGTAATGTCAAATATTACCAACATAGTTCAGGAATAAGCGATCTTGTTGGATATTCTGAATCCTAAAGTATTAAATGGCTAACTTAGTGTTAAAAGTGTTACATGATAAAGTTATAGATATTATCCATCAAGGAAGACGACAGAAAAGATGAAGAGGGTACACATAGATTACCTTTTCCATTGCTCCAGTTCTTACTATAGCTGTGCCCAGAAAAAGAGGCCCTGGATATGGATGAATACGTCTTTTCAACCCAGTAAATGAAGTCCTCGACAGGGTCATAAACTGGAGATTTCGGATCTATTACAGGTACGTTCAGTTTCGTCCAGGCCGTTGGATCCCTCAGGTCACATGTCAATATACTACTAGGATCCCAAGTTCTGGCGACCATCACGTCATAGTACACATTTTCTGTGAGAATATGAAAATCGCTTTCTTGGAAACTAAAAAAACATTCGTTTGAAATAGACATGTGATTTTTGTAACGTGTAAACCTTCATTAATATCATAAAGTACTTTCTGAAAATGACAGTATTTTGTAATGTTTATAATTTTCAATAGCTTTAATACTGTCATATAATAATATTACTCATAACTCAGCCCTGAAAAGATTAAATCCCCCCTAAAGTTCAAAGGGGGTTCATGACTTTTAAAATTAAGTCCCACACACCCACATAATAACTCAGACAAAGTCCTACACACCAACATAATAACTCAAACAAAGTTCCACAAACCCACATATAACTCAAAGTCTCACACATCCACATATAACTCAAAGCCCTACATACCCACACATAACTCAAAGTCCCACACACTCACATATAACTCAAAGTCCCCAATACCCACATATTCATTTAGACAGTGTCATAAAGTCACATAATAACTCAGACATAGTCCCACATGCCCACATATTCAATTAGACACAGTCTCATATAGCCACATAATAACTCAGACAAAGTCCCACATACCCAAATACAAATCAAAGTCATACATAGCTACATATTAATTTAGACAAAGTCTCACATAGCCACAAATTCATTTCGACACAGTCAAACTTAGCCACATGCTAACTCAGACAAAGTCCCACACAACCACATATAACTCAAAGTTCCGCAAACCCACATATTACTCAAAGTCCCACAAACCCACATAATAACTCAGACAAAGTCCCGCATACCAACATATAACTCAGACAAAGTCCCACAAACCCACATATAACTCAAAGTCCCGCACACCAACATATATATATATCAATGTCCCACACACCCACATAACAACTCAGACAAAGTCCCACACACCAACATAATAACTCAAACAAAGTTTCACAAACCCACATATAACTCAAAGTCCCACACATACACATATAACTCAAATCCCTACATACCCAGACATAACCCTAAGTCCCACACACTAACATATAACTCAAAGTCCCACATACCCAAATATAACTCAAAGTCCCACATACCCACATAATAACTCAGACAAGGTCCCACACACCCACATAATAACTCACGGAAAGTCCCACACACCCACATATACCTCAAAGTCCCACACACCCACATAATAACTCAGACAAAGTCCCACATACCCACGTAATAACTCAGACGAAGTCCCACACACCGACATATAACTCAAAGTCCCACAAAGCAACATAATAACTCAAACAAAGTCCCACACACCGTCAAATAACTCAAGGTCCCACATACCCAACTATAACCCTGAGTCCCAAATACCCACATAATAACTCAGACAAAGTCCCACAAATCCACATAATAACTCACACAAAGTCCCACACATCGACATATAACTCAAAGTCCCACATAGCCACATATAACTCGAAGTCCCACACACCCACATATAACTCGGGGTCCTACACACCCACATATAACTCACAATCCCAGACACCCACATATAACTCAATGTCCCACATAGCTACATATTCATTTCGACAAAATCTCACATAGTCATATATACAGAGAGCCAGTCCCACATAGTCAAGAATTAACTAAGACACAGTCCCAAATAATCATAAATAGACAATTACACAGGCTAATACAGCTAGAAATATTCACACTTGCCAACATAGTCTCATATTTCCATGCATGGTTTCGAGATTGTGGACATGTGTAATAAGTCTCAACCAGATTGATATGATTTTCATTGATGCAAAGACTCACCACTATTGCAGTGAAACAGTGCCGTGACGAGTATAAGACACCAGAGGCCCAGAGTCTCCATCTTGAAGATAGAAGTATCAGGATATAATACACAGATCTACTTGTCGTTAGTGATCTCTCGGATACAGATTGATTTAAGATTTACTTCCCTGTAGATTATATGAAATTTAGGTTAGAGAGGTTCTAGAATATTCACAATAATCGTATAATAGATGTGAAGCAAAAGGGCAAATGGAGAATGCGAGTAATAAAATTGTTTTATAGATGGATGGATGGATAGACCGTAGAGGGATTAATAGAATGGACGAGAGAAGAACGAAATACGGACAGAAAGATAGATATACTGAGGAAGACACCTGCGAAGAGAGAGAGAGAGATTGAGAGAGAGAGAGAGAGAGAGAGAGAGAGAGAGAGAGAGAGAGAGAGAGAGAGAGAGAGAGAGAGAGAGAGAGAGAGAGAGAGAGAGAGAGGGAGGGAGGGAAAGAGAGAAAGGGGGAGAGAGAAAGGGGGAGAGATAGAGAGAGAGAGAGAGAGAGAGAGAGAGAGAGAGAGAGAGAGAGAGAGAGAGAGAAAGAGGGAGAGGGAGGGAGAGACAGACAGACAGACAGACAGATAAAGAGAGAGATAAAGAGAGAGAGAGATTGAGAGAGATAGAGGAAGGGTGAGAGAGAAAGAGAGAAAGATAAAGAGAGTGAGGGAGAAAGAGAGAGATAGGGTTATAGAAGAATTTAGGAAGAGATTAAGGTGAGGTTGGGACGAAAAGACTCTGAGGAACAGCTACTGTGGGATTGGTGGCATCATTCTTTGTAAGTTTAGGAAGTAGTTTTTGTAAGCCTAAATGTTGTAACAAATTTTGGAATCACGAGCTTGATGTACAGATTTAGTTACCCCTGTTAAATATCGTTTATCAATATTGTTTTAAGGCTACAATAACTGACATTGGCCCCTAGTCGTCTCTGATATTACATCCCTGTTTGTTACAGTGTAGTCGAGACTAATATTACATCCTGTTTGCCAGACTGTATCAGACGGGGAAGATACGACATAATACTTCCTTTCATTTCTATTTGTGTAACTTAAATGTTGGTTAAGATCTCTAGATTGAATTCGTCAGTCAAGTTCCCATGTATATTTCTATTTACATGTAGCTTCTTTCGACCTGTTACAAAATAAAAAATGATTAGAAAGAAGAGAACAAACATGTATCGATTTCTCTCCTCTTTAAACAACAAACGATTGACAGAGCATAGTCACTTTTTCTATTTGTGATACATATATCTATACAAATATCGCGACCGGTGTCATAGAGTAGGATTTTCCCCCTAGACCTTATAAATGTTTATTAGAAAAGTTATGAGAGAGCAATCCAAAGATATTTTATGTACAGAACTGCTTGAACACCCACATACGTCGTCTCGTTATTACAAGCCCGCTCCAAAAATAGTTAGTATCAGTCAAGGTTAGTTATATTTCAGGGTCAGGGAGTCCGGATCCCGCCTTTTGAAAATCAGTTATAGATAAAAAAAATAACAATTCCCCCAAAGAAATATGGCTATATAGCCCGTTTTCCGCTTTAGAGTAAGTTTTCCCCCCTCTACAGAAAGGGGGGGAATATGGCTATAAAGCAGATAACCTTTTACCACGTACAAAATACAGAATGGACGGGTTAAAACAATATACGTTACACGGATTTCAAGTAATATTATCAATATAATACAGAAATGGTAGAATATATTTACAAAGCAAATAAATCAGATGAAACGTTCGCTGTTTAACATAAATTGCTCAATTGCTTAATATATTGACTGATTTTACCAAACTATTTCGTTGCTTCTTGCTATTTGTTACACATAATCTAAGTTAGTGACATATGTATTTTAAAAGGTTGAAGATTGCCTTTCTGTGCTCATCATATAAATGACACTCAAACGAAACGCTTTCCCGCATTAATATCCACATTGACACGTGTAATCTGATTTAATGGTAAGCTTGTTAAAACATTAGTTTATCCGAAAGTAAGCATGAATATGTAATTATTCAATTATGAACATAGTGAAATGAATATTGATCATAAGGGGAACAACCGCTGTGAAAGAAATCGACTTCAGAAATATAGTTGTGCTGATTCCTTATATAACATAACCTTTCCAATGCCTTTTGAACATCACAAGTACATAGACATCTTTTAAATCTCCCAAAGCAATATAACCAATAACAAAACAACACATTAGAAGGCTATACAAAATGTATAGCTTTAAAAAATCAGTGAAAATAATTGTACGTGTGCAATGTGCTACTTTTTTAGCGTTTGATCGAAAAGTAAACAATTGTAAATAAATGAATTATTTAATAAAACACAAAACTCGGAGATTTGTGTTTGTAAATGAACAGAGACGAAATCAGCACTCTTCAATACAACAAACACTGAGCCAGGAGTTTAAAATCGTGTGGAATTACCAAATGTACAAGGACAGTGGTTGACTTTAGCCCTAATTATCCTAAAGTCTTCAATTTACAGGGGGGGAATCTGACTATAAAGCGGAAAATTGGCTATATAGTGAATTTTCCTGGTGGGAAATATTACTATATAGTGTGTTTTCCGGGGGGAAGCATGGCTATATAGTGTGTTTTCCGGGGGAAGCATGGCTATATAGCCAGTTTTCCGGGGGAAATTCTGCTATATAGCCAGTTTTCCGGGGGAAATTCTGCTATATAGCCAGTTTTCCGGGGGAAATTTGGCTATATAGCCCGTTTTCCGGGGGGAAATTTGTCTAGGGGGAAAATCCTACTCTCTGACACCTGTCACTGGCACCGGTCGCGCTAACGTAAATCGGCTGTCAATTCATAATTTTCAAAGAAAGAGGGGGAAATGTTGTTGAATCACGTTGACAAGTGTTTAATTTTCAAAATTACAGAGTTTCTTGAAAGTTTTACTATCTCTATTACTTTTAATTGTTGCCCTTCGTTTATCGAGTAGCTTGTCTTCATATTTATTCGTGTTAATATCACGTAACCTGTTTTCGTGGTATAAATACAAATTGTGTCATATCTCACTAACTATTTTTGTCCCTATAAAGTTAGGGCTTATTGTGTTGATCAGTTGATCTTAGCAGAAAATTATCAACATGTATTTGATCTGTTCAACTCCTCAGTTCATTGAAGAAGACTGAAAGATATTTCAAGCTAGGCTTATTATATTCACGAAATACGCATTTTTGGACAACTTTTCTGGGTGGAAAATCCTTTCAAAATTTTTTAAATAGAATGGGAAAAAAAAGGTATAGAAGCAAGGAATAGTCACCCAAATCCTAAATCAAATAGTTTTAGAGGGTTATCCCCGTCCTATTAAAAAGTAATTGGAATCACAGAAAGGGTATTTCTTATATATTTTTCGTCATTTTGCAGGTGGCATGCGGTGATTTCGCAAACAAAACAATCTCGTAGACACGGGAATTTCACAGACAAAACAATCTCGTAGACAGTGATCTCGTAGACAGTAATAAGATTTGTATTTCTAAGTCAATATTGACTATCATTTTTAATTATCATTGTCTTTTATAGTAGTTCATAACTTCATATCCTTATCACATGAATATATGTATCATGGGGTGTAGGTCTTTTTGTAGGAGGATTCCGTTCGTAGGAGTGAATTTAGGTATGTTCGATGTCCAGATCGATGTTTGATGAGATTATCTTATGGTGTTATTATAAAATACAACATATCATCTTGTGATGTTTTGACTGTTTCTTAGACTGTTACAATAATTATCTCTGATTGGAAACAAACAAAGCTACTGGCAATTGTCAATCAAAACATCTCACAACCAATAATGACTCCAAGTTGATATAAAATTTTAAGACCACATAGTAAAACATAAAATCCAACACCCAACAATATCCTTACTTAATGACGCATTGTACTAAGAGAGTTGTTGTCATAATCCAATTAAAACGTTTACTTAACAAACAAGGTATTGTAGTTGCCGATTGACGATAGATGTTTTCTTAACTAATTTCGCTATAATTGACCAGACGTCGGCGACATCATCTAAAGGTTTATAACAGCAATTACATCTGTATTTTATCTTCTTAATACTCAAATTGTAGTTTTTATTCTCTTTACTTATTTAACCGAACCTATGAGTGTTCGAAACCTTGAATTTGATAAATAAAAGTTTGTTATTATTAGTAAAAATCCTTTTTGGAAATCTGTCTACGAGCTCACTGCTTGATTTGTCTACGACTCCACCCGATTTCGTGTCTACGACTACGAGCCGGTTTTGTCTACTGCTTATTAGCATGGAAATAAGGTAACACGAGGGTAAAGATACCGTTATTAATCTCTTAACTTAAATTAACATAGGATATTGGTTACATGACCTAAATGCGATTTATGAAACAGTGCTTGAAAATATTTGAAGGTAATTTAATATTTTAAAAGTAAATCAGAAAATGGTTCCCAAAGAAATGAAAGAAGTATTTTGTGACAAGCATGAAATATTGTTCAATTTTCAGTTTCAGGTCTTGAACAGTTTAGTTAAATGTTGATAATTTTCTCCTTAAATTCATGCAGATAAACTGATCAACAAAATCAGACCTTATTTCAAGTTATTTGACAGGAACAAGAGTGCAGTTTGTGAAAAAACAGTATACCACTCATTCTCAGATAAGACTAGAGGGAGAAGTCACATGACCTGTTAAAAAAAAATCATATCAAATATGTTAAAGAAAATGTTACAAAATTGTACTGGCTATAATTATGATACAAAAAAAAGATCAATTGTATGTCGGCAAATAAAATGCTAACAATTTTCCTAGGAATAAACTTGGTAAAAGCTGGCCCCCTTTACAGCATAGCGTTTTTTTTATTATCCAAACAGTATATAATTCAGTGGGATATATAGTCATCGCCCTGTCCGTCTGTCTGTATGTCCTTAATCATTTCATTTCTGGAGCAGAACTCAAAATCTTTTAGACCTAGCTCACTTAAATTTGGTATACATGTACCAAAGATATAGCTTTCTGAAAGAAAAAAATACCAGCCTGCCTTAATTAAACGTCAGGTAATCAGTATCACTGATGAAGATACATTTAATAAGCTAGCTGGAGTAAAATTAAGATTTAAACATTACCTTGACTTCATAAGACACTGAGTTTATTTACAGTAATCAAATACCGTAAATACAAAATAGTTGAAAATGGGTGTAAGTGTTTTCGTAGACAGAAATATCGGTGGGTTCGTAGACAGATCTATTGACGGTGGGTTCATAGACACTCGAAAAATGGGTAATAAGATAAAATTAATTGACAAAATAGAAATTACAAAGTTTGAAAATAACTAATTATCAAATGTCATATTATCTAAGTATGCTATGTTAAAAAAGGGAGCCAAACGATTATCGTTTGGAGCAATATGATTGATTTGGATGATCGTTTATAATAATTTTACAATAAAGTGTATGTCGATACTTATTGTTTATCATTTGTTTATTTTTCGTATGTTTATTGATTATTATTCCATTATAATTGGAATTTGTAGCTCATCTGGCCCGTAAGGCCTGTTGGGCTTATGGCATGGCATCTGCATCCGTCCGTCCGCCAAATTTGTGGAATTTTGACTTCTTCTCCAGAACCATAAGGCCTAGAAAGCTGAAACTTTGTGTACCGACTCCTTGACTAGTGAGGATTATAAATTGTAGCTTTCATGGCCCTGTGGCTCCAAATAAGGGCTACATTGACATGCACACCCTAAAAACATATTTTCATCTCCAGAACCATAACGCTTAGATAGCTGAAACTTTGTGTACATACTCCTTGACTAGTGAGGATTATAAATTGTAGCTTTGGTGGCCTTGTGGCCCCTAATAAGTAAGCACTCTCTACAGGGTATTGTTTATCCACTTCTAAGTTCTTATAAAAAAACATTCAACAGATTTAATTGAAATCGAACACATGGCTTTTAGGCATCCTAAAGGTGTGCATCTCATATTTTGTTTTTACATTTTTAATTTTTTTTTTTTTTAAATTTTTGACATGTTGAACTTAGGTGAATTTTTAAACAGGAGAAAGCTCATAGTAGTGCGATAGGGGTTGTCGTTTATCCACTTCTCCTCAAAAACCATTCAATGCATTTAATTTAAATTGCACACATGGCTTATAGGCTGCCCCCCCTCCCCTTCACCTTTCAAGTGAATTTTTAGCTCATCAGGTCTGAAAGACCCGATGGGCTTATGGCATGGCATGGCAAGGCGTCCGGCGTCCGTCCGTAAACTTTTCACATTTTCGACTTCTTCTCCAGAACCAATGACTCTAGAGAGCTGACATTTGATGTACAGACTCCTTGGCCAATGGAGATTCAAAATTGGGGTCACAGGGGTCAAAACCTTAAAAACATAGTTTAATCTTCTTCTCCAGTTCCAAAAGGTCTAGAGAGCTGAAAAGTTGTGTGCAGACTCCTTGGCCAATGAGGATTCTAAATTGTAGATTTGGTGACCCCATGACCCCAAATATGGAAACAGGGGTCAAAACTTTTAACCTTACGATGCGGCTATATATTTTTGCTCAACTAGCCCACGTGGCGACATTGTTTTGTCCGGTGCCAGCCACCGTTATATCCTGATTGCACCGCTCACTGAATATTTTTATGTAGCGAGTCCCGTGCCTTTTACAACAATTGGTGTATCTATTTCGCGGATCCCGGATTTTTATTTAGAGCCTTGTAAAATGTTTATTTATGCACACACAATAGTTCTTTTTACATGGACTTCTAGATACACTGTGCCTCTTTATAAATATATAAAAAAAACATTACGATGCGCCTCATATTTTTTTCCCACAGTCATCAAAAGAAAGTCTATATTTCCGCTTGCCGCTTCTTTGTTGTTGTGCGCGCATAGATATATGATACATGGAAATAAAGACAATTCTTTTCACTACACAATGATGTAAAAATTATAGAATTATCTCTAATGGTTCGTGAGATATGAATGCCGCAAGGTGCGCGAGGTAAATGCAAGTTATATTAGCGATAGCCGGAGCGCAACTAGCGCGTGTGAACGATGACTTATATTTCGCTTGTCTTTATTCCTGTCCGTGCATAGACATATGATACATGGAAATAAAAACAATTCTGTTCTCTACAAGTTGATATAAAAATTATAAAATTATCTGTAATGGTTGGTGAGGTATGAGTGGCGCAAGGTGCGCGAGTTAAATACAAGTTCAATTAGCGAACGCCGGCGCGCAAGTAGCGCGGGTGGACGATGTCATTTATTCCGCGCATCGCTGCCGCTTCTTTATCATTGTGCGCGCATAGACAAATGATACATTGAAATGAAGACAATTTTCTCCTCTACAAAATGGTGAAACAAATTTAAAATTATCTCTAACGTTTCGTGAGATATAAATGCCGCAAGGTTGGTAACCCCAATCATTTTTGAGAAAAGGTTTGATAAAATATGATTTTAAGGTTTTGACCACTGTGACCCCATTTTGGGTCATGGGGTCACGAAATCTACAATTTAGAATTTCAGCTCTCTAGAGTCATTTGTTCTGGAGAAAAGTTGAAAAACTGAAAAGTTTACCCATGGATGGACGGATGGATGGACGGACCCCATGTCATGCCATAAGCCCATCGGGTCTTTCAGACCTGATGGGTTAAAAACAAAATAAACCATATTTTTATAAAGTATAAGGCAAGGCCTCTATACCAGAAATTGCAGGGTTCAACGAGGGAGATTGTCTGACAAGTATACTAAACAAACAGAGGCCAAGCAGGTATTTACCAGCCAATAGGCAATAAATCAATTGAAGTTGATGTTTTCACTGGAAGTAAATTAGGCAATCATAGATGTCATTAAAAGATTTCAATATTAATCTTCAAAATAAAATACATTTGTTTTGTATTTGATGAAATTTAAAAGAGAAATATTCCAATATGAATGAAAATACAAAATAAACAGATAAAATAAGATAATTCATGTACCAGACTACAGAATATATTCAACTCAACACGTTTTCTGGCAATATAGATCAATAACTTGTTAGCGTCAGTCATACAAGAAGTAACCTTCCGAGAAATTAATAGTTAAATTTTACATAATGAAATGTAACAAGAAACTTACATTGACATATACTTTACTTACATTGTGTGATGTCTGATATTGTTATTGTTTTGTTTATCTTTGAATATATCTTTCCTAAAAGTTATGCTGTTGAAATACTGTTTTTTATGGCATTGTATGGCAAGTGACCTTATTATTGTGGTTACCCTATTACCGTGGTAAAAACATTTAAGTCTGATCATGATTACCAAGAATATTTATATTTGCAAAGCACATAAAAGATACATAAACAAAACACTTAGGCATCTGAAAATATAATTCATATGTAATAGTAATATTTTATCACATTTTTAGTTATTTGAAATATGCAGCATTATGTACATTAATGAAATATTTACTGCATATGCATTAATTGAAAACAAAATCCTGTCTTCACAAAATATTGTCCAATTGTTTTTTTTATAAATATTTTGGATGTGAATAGTAAGATATATAATAACAATGAGAAAATATGTACGGAGAATGTATTCATTGTTTCACAAGCATTGAATGATAGAATTAAGAATTACATATACTTTGAAAACAAGACACAAACCCTAAATTATATCTTTTCTGCTATAGTAGGTAGTAGGTAAGCTAAGTAGGTTCTTAATCAGAGTTTGAAATAGATTTAGAAATTGTCTTTTCATTTGATAGGTCCAACAAATTTGAAAACAATGACCTCACCATTCAGGAGCCATGGAACTTGAATATTATAAATAAGTTTATTGCGAAAAGAATGTGTGTTCCAGATGTACTTGAAAAGCTTCATTCTCCATTTCTTTTGCTTGTTGTAGAGCGAGTTGTGAACCATAATGCCTCTTGGCATAATCTTCTAGATCCGACTATGAGTCGTTCCTGGGTCCTCTTCTCTTTCAACTGACTGTGTGTAGTCAGCTGATCCAATGAGGCGACACATTTCGTGAACCTGTTGTTTCAGTGAACACAGTTCTCGAGAAATCTTCTTGTTCACTTTTTCATTGTTCCTCTTCAGCTGGTTAATAGCCTTCATGATATCCTTAGCTTGTGCCATCTTCAGTCTTTCAACGCGGAATAAAGATAGGTATAAAGATGAAGGGGTCTCACGTGAAGTAATCATAAAGACATGACGCCGAAAACTCAACGATAGAAAACAGGCATATTATAATGCAATATGGACCAAGCGGACTGCAGAAATATATGGTGAGTTTCTGGACATGCCCACCCCTTTCATACCCAATAAATTTGTGGAAAAGGGAAGTGGGTTTCCCACTGAGGAACAGCAGATAAAATTCTCAATTCATCTGGTAGAAACCGAAACTCACCATCTTTTGAACGAACATGTCAAATATGTTCAAAAGTATCATGGAATTGATGATTCTATGTCAAAACTCATATCAAGTATGTACACTGATAATATGCAAGATATATTGTTAGACTTATGGACAAATGATACATATGAGAGGGAAAAAAAAGTGTAAAACTGTGGATGAAAAGGGAAAACTGGCTCTTGAAACTCCAGAAGAAGAATGTGAAGAAATCCCACAACACAAGGGTTAAACATCATCGAAATAACAGGATGTACAAAGCAGGGACTGGTCGCACCACGACAACGCCTCCAGCAATTGATCAAGACACATATCTTGAGCATATACCAAATGAAAATTATCATTTGAATGAATCTTGTGATTGTGATGTGGAAACTCATTCTATTGAACTATCATCATTGGAAGACCGGGAGGACATTTACCAGTCAAACACAAACTTACAAAGTGTAAGTTCCCAATCATCAGGCCCACAACTTGAGGAACAAAACGACCACTCATCATCCTTCTCTAGAAAAACCAACAGAAGCGGTACTTTCCAGAGTAAACTTGACTTCATAAAACGACATTTGCCGATCGTGAAATCCTACCCCGAGAGAGTAAAAGAATACAGGGAAAAGCAATTGTTCAATCAAGCAAATCGTCAACTCATTGACTTGGGCCAACAGAACAGAACAGAACAGAACAGAATTTTATTTCTCATAATTCACAACAGTGACATAGAGAAAAGTTAAATATATTACATACACACACATATATATATACACATTGGAATAATAGTGTGCTGCATTCATAAACATGTGATATGCATAATTTAAAACTTACAGAGACCTTCTTTTATGAATTTTGCCAAGTTAAGTAAGAGTGGTTTATAGGTAGTTTACTTATCAATTGAAGGATACTTACAGTAATACGATGGGAGGTATTTACTTCTTAATTCTGATAGAAAGGGGCAGGCCAAAAGAAAATGAAATTCGTCACCGGTGGAGATATTACAGAGTTTACAAAATCTTTGGTCCTTATCGATTTTACTCCACCGACAAGTTTCAATAGGTAATCTATGGTTTGAAGTTTTGAAGCGGGTAAGCCAAATTCTTAAATTGCTAGGAAGTTCTAAAATATGGGGTTTAACTTTGTAAATTTTGTAGAGTTTAGCTTTTGAAGAATTTCCACATTTGGAAAAATTGATCAATAAGGACTCGTTTAAGAGATGATTTTAAAATGTGTGAACTGTTAAATTTTGATTTATCCATACATAATTAAAACCTGTCTCCCGCAATATTCCTTCAATTGAATTAATTAAATTGAAATTAAATTTAGGTTTGGCATTTTGTAAAGTATACATCAGAAGGTACATTTTATATGATAATTTGTTAGGGTTTTGCAACATTTTACACCAGAAAGAAATAATTCTAGTTTTGATACAAATACTGAGAGGATAACGGCCAAGTTCACCATATACCACATAATCTGGCGTAGACATTTTTACTTAAAGAATATATTTACAAAATTTAAGATGAAGCCGTTCAAGACAAATAATATTTTCAAATCCCCACACTTCAGATGAATATAAAAGGATTGGTTGTACAAGTTGATCAACTAATTTAAATTGACAATCAAGGGGGATGTCTAAAAATTAACTTTACGCAATAATGCGAACATTGATCTTGAGGCTTGCCCATAAAGGCGTTTAATACATTTACAGAAACGGCCATTGTTGCTAAATAAAATACCAAGATAAACATATTCTTTAACAACATCAATAGTATCACCATGAAAGATAAATGTTGAGTGTTTTCTACATGAACCTTTAGAGAATATTATGATCTTCGTTTTTGAAATGTTAACTTTTAATTTCCAAAGCGTGCAGTAATCTGAAAATACATCTAAGGCATGTTGTAGATCTTCACTTGACTCAGCTAAAATAACTGTATCGTCAGCATATAAAAGTAATAATAATTTCATATAAACATGAATTTCTTCTTCAAGTAGATTTTCCACCGTATTTAAACCATTAAAAGTATTTTCTGTTAAAAGGGACTCGAGGTCATTTAGATATAATGCAAATAAGAAGGGGGATAAGTTTTCGCCCTGCCTTACTCCAATTTCGCATGAGAATAATGAGGATATTGCACCATTATGAGAAACACATGACTTAATATTTTGATACATATTAAAGATAACTTGGAAGCATTTTCCACTTATGTTATTAGGATGTGTGAACTACAACGACTCAAATCTTAATCCCTCATAAATGGTACATTATGCGCTAATCAAGCTGACCACTTGTCACATGTCAATTAATCAAAGTCCATTACACATTGTTACATTGTCAAGCATGTACTTTATTTTCGCCATGTTGTTTAAACTCAACACTGTTGAAAAGTCTTGTTAACAAGTCGAAATGCGACGCATCCAGTCATCATTAAAATGATATCTACAGCAAGTGTCATCTGAAGTATTTTATTTTCATATCTACATTTACTTCACGTGAGACCCCTTCATCTTTAAACCTATATATATAAAAACCTATATGTAGAAAACATACGAGCCCGTGTTCGAGTACACAAACAACAAATAAAGTGCCCGGAGGTACGCTGTATTCCATTAAGTGAACACTTGGACCTTTGTGCCGAAGGGAGAGACATAAAATTCAACATTTTCCCGTTTTATCAAATGAATAACTCTGATAAAATTAAAAGAACTTTAAAAAAAGAATATTTTATCAAGATATTCCTCCCCAAACTCAATGTTGGTAAATATTAACATTTGTTCATGTTGTTGAACCAAAATGTACATTGTTCCCTACTGTGACGTCACAATATAAACGATGACGTCATATACTTTTGTAACGTTTCATTCTCCCTGACACCTGAACAATTAACTTTTTGTGAATATATATATGTGTATATAGTATTTTATTTACCATATATATATAAATATATATGGTAAATAAAATACTTCAGACGACACTTGCTGTAGGTATCATTTTAATGATGACTGACTTGATAACAAGTGTGGAGTTCTCACAACATAGCAAATACATATAGGAAGACATGCATAACCTTGTACAATATACGTTTAGTAATTGGTAAGTTGGGAAGTGACAAGTGAGTGGCTTAATTAGTGCCAATTTACTATTTATGAGGGATTAAGGTTTGATTCATTACAGTGGCCTCTTCCTGGTCTGTCCCAGTCCATCAATGGGTCTTTTGTTTTATGTGAACTATTAATATTTGTTGCATACCTGTAGTTTCTTGGAGTGTATGATTTTTTTGCTTTTTGATGATGTCTTTTGATAAATTTAAACTTACTACAAAAGCTTTTTGTAGGTATGTTTTGAGAGGATAGTGATGAGTTGTCATCACTTCTTTCTTCAAACTGTGAACTTGTGGAGTTATCCTTCACACTTGACAAACTTGTGTTGGCTTGATGAAAGTCCTCAGATGAATTCTTCAGATTCACTTTTCATTTCTTCCAAAAAAGAGCCATCAGATTGTTGATCTGGATGTTGTGTCGCCTGTGAATCTCGTTCTAGATGAAATGTTGAGGTCGTTGTTCTGAAGTTTTGCGTCTCCTCCTTGTGGGCCATGTCGACGTTGTCTATGTCCTCTGTATGATGATCTCTTGAATTTCTTTCTCTGTTCATTCAAAGATGTAGCCAGTTTTCCCTTTTCATCCACATTTTAACACTTTTATTTTCTTCCCTCATTGTACATGATCTGCATCACTGCTAATGCAAATGCCTGAAATCAGTTGTGACATTAATTCATCTATGTCATGGTATTTCTTGACATATTGACCTGAACATGGGGAAAGTACGGACCTATATGGTCGCGCGAGGCGCTTAGTAGCTTGACTCGAAAGTACGATTCCTTCAGGGTAATACTATACAGTGTATAGCCATTGTATCGCCGTTGAGCAGTCCTGGACTGGATACTAGGCGTTAAAATTATTAGGTCTTCAAGACAAAGTCTGGAAGACCTATTGTTTTTATCCGTTTTCTTCAAGTTTTTTTTATTATTATTATTTGTACTTTTTTTGTGAGAAAGATTCTGACCAAACGGCTGCTCCAAATTCGCCAAAACTTGACATGCAGATACCTCTTAACCTGGAATCGACGTGCGAAGCTTTTGGGCAAAATCGGTTCATTCATTAAGGGTCCAGTTCGAATCCAAAATCGAAAATTTAACATTGATTTTTTTCAAAATGCACTTAGAGACTTAATTTTTTTTAAAAGAAGCGCAATGAAAAATAATGAAAAAAAGGAAATCATGGAAAATTCGTAGATCACGTGGTTCGGCCGCCATCTTGCTTTTAGTGCAATTTTCATCGATTCCGACCCCACCCACCTTTGACAATCTTCTCCTCTGAAGATACTTGCACTAGAGAGCTGAAATTCATACTGAATGTAGCTGAGGTATTGTTTTTTTTAAATCGTAAAGTTGTAAGACCTAACCTTAATACTTTTTGTGCTGTGACCTTTCAAAGTTGACCAAAATCTGAAAATCACCAACTTCAAGGGCAGATAACTAAAAAACCAGACCTTAGAACTTAACGATTTTTGCATGAGAGTTAGACATCAGCAAGGCCTTTAAGTTAAAAGAATAAAATCGCTCGCGAACAGTCATTTCCGGTCCTGAGGAAGGGTCAAACTTTGCATTTTAAAAAGTCATGTTTTGGTCTGTATGGTTTAAACCTCTTTAACAAACATGCATGTGAAGGTCAAACATGCATGTGAAGGTCAAACAGTATGTGAAGGTCAAACAGGAATCTTGAAGACCTAAGTACTGCCGCGGCAGTCTTAGTTATTATTATTATTATTATTTGGCATGTTCATTCAAAAGATTATAAATTTCAATATCAACTAAACATTTTGAAAATTGTACTCTATATTCCTCAGAAGCAAATCCATTTTCCTTTTCCGAATATTTATTTGGTATAAAAGGGGTTTGCAACTTGGCATGTCTAAAATTCACTATATATCTCTGCAGTGCGTTTTGTTCTGACTGCATTATAATATGCCTGCTTTCTGTCATTAAGATTTCGGCGCCATGTCTTTATAATATATTTTCGTAATTGAAAAGCTTTGTCCTCCACTTCTTTGTTTTGCTGTAGAGCTGTGTGTGATCCGTAATGCTTCTGGGCGTTATCCTCCAGATCAGGTTGAGTGATTTCTGTGTCCTCTTCAGTTACAACTGACATTGTGTCGTCAGCTAATCCAATGAAGCCGCACATATCTGAGAGCTGTTGTTCCAGTACAATAAACACACTGTTGTTCTGCACTTTTTAATGAAGTATTTGATTTCGTCCAATTGATGACTTTCCTGAATACTGGAAGTGTTTTTGTAGAATTAATTTATCTTAATGAAATAACTCATTACCTTGAAAAGAAATGATATTCCTAGAGATTTTAGATTGCTTCCATTCCATTGTTATGTTTTTGAATTAACTTGTTTGATTTCTGGTGATACACAAAATTACTTTTGACAGAAAAATCGTGTCAGGTGATTTTGAGAGGTCTTTTTATTTTGATTTTAAATATTTCTACGCGTTGTCAAAATACAAAATGAATGTGACTATGCTCTGTCAATCATTTGTTTTTTAAAGAGGAGAGAAATCGATATATGCTTGTTCTCTTCTTTCTAATCATTTTTTATTTTATTACAGGTCGAAAGAAGCTTATTAGAAATATACATAGGAACTTGACTGACAAATTTAATCTAGAGATCTAAACCGACATTTAAGTTACCCAAATAGAAATGAAAGGAAGTATTATGTCGTATCTCCCCCGTCTGATACAGTCTGGCAAACAGGATGTAATATTAGTCACGACCACACTGTAACAAACAGGGATGTAATATTAGAGACGACTTGGGGCCAATGTAAGTAATTGAAGCCTTAAAACAATATTGATAAACGATATTTAATAGGGGATAACTAAATCTGTACATCAAGCTCGTCATTCCCAAAGTTTGGTAAACAATTTAGCCTTACAAAAACTACTTCCTAAACTTACAAAGAATTCTCACAGTCGCTGTTCCTCAGTGTCTTTTCGTCCCAGTCTCGTTTTAGTCTCTTCCTAATTTCTTCTATAACCCTATTTCTCTTTTTCTCCCTCACTCTCTTTATCTCTCTCTCTCTTTCTCTCTCACCCTTCCTCTATCTCTCTCAATCTCTCTCTCTTTATCTCTCTCTTTATCTGTCTGTCTGTCTGTCTCTCCCTCCCTCTCTCTCTCTCTCTCTCTCTCTCTCTCTCTCTCTCTCTCTCTCTCTCTCTCTCTCTCTCTCTCTCTCTCTCTCTCTCTCTCTCTCTCTCTCTCTCTCTCTCTCTCTCTCTCTCTCTCTCTCTCTCTCTCTCTCTCTCTCTCTCTCTCTCTCTCTCTCTCTCTCTCTCTCTCCCTCTATCTCTATCAATATCTCTTGCTATCTCTATCAATATAAATTTCTCTCTATCTCACTCTCCCTCTCTCTCTCTCAATCTCTCACTCTCTCTCTCCCTCCTATTTCTCTCTCTCTCTCTCTCTCTCTCTCTCTCTCTCTCTCCTTCACATCTACCTTTCTTTCTCTCTTTCCTTGTCTCTCTCTCCCTCTTCTTTCCTTCTGCCACTGCAAGTGTCTGGATGTCTCTGTCTCTGCTGTATGTGCCTGTTTATATCCGCAGGTGTTTTCCTCAGTCTATCTATCTTTCTGTCCGTTTTTCTTTTTTCTCTCGTTCCTTCTTTCGATCCCTCTACGGCCTATCAATCCATCCATCTATAAAACAATTGTCTTACTCTCATCCTCCATTTGTCCTTTTGCTATTATCTATTATACGATTATTGTGAATATTTTAGAACCTCTCTAAATATCATACAATCTACAGGGAAGTAAATCTTAAACCAATCTGTATCCGAGAGATCACTGACCATCGTCTTAATAACGACAAGTGGTTCTGTGTATGCTACATTATATCCTGGTACTTCTATCTACAAGATGGAGACTCTGGGCCTCTGGTGTCTTGTACTCGTCCAGGCACTGTTTCACTGCAATTGTGGTGAGTCTTTGCATCACTTAAAATCATATCAATCTGGTTGAGACTTATTACACATGTCCACGATCTCGAAACCATTCATTAAAATATAAGACTATGTTGGCCAGTGTGAATATGTAAAGCTATATAAGCCTGTGTATTTGTCTATTTATGATTATGTGGGACTGTGTCTGAATTAATTCGTGACTATGTGGGACTGGCTCTCTGTGTATATGTGGCTACGTGAGACTTTGTTTAAATGAATATGTAGCTATGTGGGACTTTGAGTTATATGTGGGTGTGTGGGACTTTGAGTTATGTGTGGGTGTGTGGGACTTTAAGTTATATGTGGGTGTGTGGGACTTTGAGTTATATGTGGGTATGTAGGACTTTGAGTTATATGTGGGTTTGTAGGACTTTGAGTTATTATGAGGGTGGGTGGGACTTTGAGTTATTTTGTGGGTGTGTAGGACTTTGAGTTATATTTTGGGTATGTAGGACTTTGAGTTATATGTGGGTATGTGGGACTTTGAGCTATATGTGGGTGTGTGGGACTTTGTCTGAGTTATTATGTGACTATGTCTAAATGAATATGTGGGTATGTGGGACTTTGTGTTGATTGTGAGACTGTCTAAATAAATATATAGCTATGTTGAACTGTTTCTGAGTTGATATGTAGCTATGATGGACTATGTCTGAGTGAATATGTAAGTTAGTGGGACTGTGTCGGAATTAATTTGTGGCTATGTGGGACTGTGTATAAAATGTGAGTATGTAGGATTTGTGTCTGAGTTCATTTGTGACAATAATGGATCGTCTCTGGGTTAATTTGTGGCTCTGTGGGATTGTGTTTGAATTGATGTGTGGCTATGACGGACTATGTCTGAGTGAATATGTAACTTAGTGGGACTGTGTACGAGTTACTTTATGGCTATGTGGGACTTTGTATAAATATGTGAGCATGTGGGATTGTGTCTGAGTTCATTTGTGACAATAAGGGATCATCTCTGGGTTAATTTGTTGCTATATTGGATTGTGTTTGAATTAATTTGTTGCTATGTTCGACTCTGTCTGAGTTAATTTGTGGCTATGTTGGATTGTGTTTGAGTGAATATGTTGCTATATTTGACTGTGTCTGAGTTAATGTGTGTCTTTGTTGGACTGTGTCTGTGTGAAATTGTTGCTATGTGATAATGTTATATGTTAGAGCTATGTACCATGAACTAAAACAAATGTAACAAGTAATGTTATAGCCTGAAATAAAACGATAAATGAATTACATTAATTTGAATATTTGAACAAGAGCCATCAGAAGAGATGGCTTATCCCCCCAGCCCCACCGAAGTTAAATGATCAACTTCAAATAGTTCCAGAAGCATATATTTTGATATATTAATGAATACTATACTATATACTAATTGAATAATGTTGTATTTTTTGTATGACTTATAATAACTAACATAAGACTATGATAAACAACAGCTAGGTCTTTTTAATAATTAAATGCTTATGTTATGCCATCGTCAACTTCCTTATGTGAGTGTGAAGAGAGAGAACAACTTTCCTGTTTGATTGAATATACTGTTTGGTAAAATCATCTTCATGTCTGGTTAGACACAGTTGATAAATAAAATGTAATGTTGGAATGAAGAATGTCATTGACTTTAAACTCCCTGCAATTTGAAAACACCAATAGGCTCATTTGTAAACAGACTCATTGAGCTAGCTCTAATAGTTTTCAAATTCTGCTCTTGAAACGCATTTCTGGGTTGCGTTTTCATGGAAAATGGACATATAAAAAACTCCAGAAAGTTAAATAGCCCAAAAGGCACAACTGCATGACTTTATTAGTCAGCATACCAAGTTTAAGCTGTTTCCGAGATCTGCTCCGGAAACACATATCTAACATGTGTTTTCTTAGAAATCGCAAAAACAAAAAAAATACAGAAAGTTAAAAATCCCAAGAGGAAAAACTACATATGATTACAAACTAAGTTTCATTAAGCTAGGCAAAGCTGTTTTCCGATTCTGTTCCGGAAATACATCTCTAAGTTGCGTTTCCATGGAAACAGCTAAAATAAAAAATTCCAGAAAGTTGAAACCCCAAAAGGCACAACTAGATGTGATGATAAGTCAACATACCAAGTTTCATTAAGCTTGACTGAACTGTTTTAGAGTCCTACCGGAAACAATGTGATCACAGACAGATGGACTATATCCCCCCGCATTATATGCTGGGGGGAAAATAACCAAAATAACTCACTATACTGTGAGTTATGACAACATTCAATATTTACACATGATATATACTACTACAACAGATAAAATAAGCCATATTCTAAACTATAGCAAATATAACTACCAACTACAAAATGCATGTAAATATTGTGAACTGGGGTTTAACAAGAAAGTTGCTAGTGAATAAGCAATTACCGAAGCATGGCTAGCAGTTAGATAAGCATTCTTTGCGAGTCAGCGAGTATGCAAATTGCATGAGCTATACTTACAATTGCCTGACAGAGACTTGTCGGTTGAGAGCGGCAATCGGCAGTCCTTGGGGCAAGGGAACCGTTGTCGGGACAGCTCTGAAACTCTCAGTTGGTCCGGTCGCCGAAATCTGCTGATCATCACACTCTCCCCTGTATCATAAGTCCCTCCAAATAGGTCCTGTGATCTCTCGTGAGCAACATCTCTGCAGGGAACTGTATTCTGGCGATCGCCCCGTCCTGCAAGAGTCACTTTTAGAGGCCGTAACATAGCCTTGTATTGCCCCATGTCTGCACCACGGCCATCCTCCACCAGGACTTCTGCCACTCGTTCCGCTGTGGCTCGAATGAGGGTAGGGAGGTTCATATGCCCACAGGCTGTGTGAGGCAACTCGCAGTTGGCCAGCAGATCCAGATTCCTGCGAACCTGATGAAAAAAAGTTTCTGGCTGAAGCCGTTCGACCAACTGTCATAGAATTCAGGAAGGCGTAATGATTTCTTGGGGATTTATTACGAGACGGTTACATCTTGTTGACAGTAATGATTGGCGCCATCGCGCATTGTCGTCTGCTTGACAGGAACACATAGAACTGCGCATGTCAGCTAGGGCACATTAATTACGTAATGAGAATGAGGAGTAATCATTATTATGTTATCATATGACACCAACTATCCCCTGAGACAGTTGGCAAATTGTCAACGAAACCATCGTTGTCTGATACCTTTGTCTGACTTAACCTGTCCTGCAAATAACGAGGAAGATGGCCATTAAAACCATGACCTATGAGCTTCTTTGTCCACTTGTTTCATCTCATCACCTCACGTTTGGATCATTTTGGGGTCGATGCTGGAACTTGAAGTTTTTGCAAACTCCTCCTGCACACCCTAAAGACTGGCCTTGATTCAAGAGTCAATTGTGTTCTCCAAATCAGTCTAAGCAGATTCCATACGCTGTAATATGGTGTCGAGTTTCTCGGTCATAGAATCACTGGGTCTGTCGAGAACTTTCCTTGTTGCAATGTAAACGTTGTGCACAACAAGCAAAATGAACATTCAAATATCTTTAACCTTATCTAGTCGTATTAGGCGCCACCTACAACTGAATTACATCCCTTTGTTGTATTCCCCTACGCTAGGAGAAAGTAATTTCAATCTCATTTGTCCCTCAAATGATATAAATAACATTATACATTAATGCGTAAGCCAGTGTCTGTGTGAGACTTTTTGTGTACCTCTGTGTCTTGATGAGTGTATCTCTATGAATCTGTGTATATCTGTGGTTTTATTTGTCTGCGCAAATTTAAGTTAGTTTAATTATCTGCATGTGTTTCTGTTTGATATATTATTTGTGTTTATTTTTACCATTGTCATTATCTGGTATCTTGATGTCTTGAGAATGTGTGTGTACGAGTCAGTGGAAATTGTGTTGTAATCTGTGTGATGGGATCGTTTGTGGGCTATCTGTCATGATATGAGTCTGTGTCTATGTTGTGGTCTAATAAATAAAATCTGATAAATTTTGAACCAAATGGCTCGTAAATATTGCACATATAACTGCGTCACCTCCGAATCAAAGGTGCCTGAAGTTCGGACGACTTTGAGTGGTGTCCTTCCCTCGATCAGTTTTCAATTTTCGTTGATCTGTATATTTGTATTGTGTGTTTGTCTGTGGCGCTTTTTTAGTATGCTGTGTATTTGTGCGTGTTGTGTGGTGTCCGTGATGTGGGTTTGGGGTTGGTATAGTATGTTAGACTTCCTTCTTTGTTGTAAAACACAAGGTTCGATTATTGGAGGTCAAGTTGGTCTCACATGTTTTAAACTTTATTACGTTTTCAGTTCTGCAGCCATACTTTAAAGTCCAGTACGAAAAACAAGTAACTTTTATATAACGTTTCTTTGAAACGATCATTTTATGTTTTATTTTAAAAGTCATGAACTTCCTTTGAAAGGGGGCATTTAATCTGTCTTTACTTACAGGGCTGAGTTATGAGTAATATTATTATATGACAGTATTAAAGAGGCTATAGAAAATTATAAACATTACAAAAAATTGTCATTTTCAGACATTTATTATTTATTTTTATATCACAGAAAATGTCTACTATGACGTGATGGTCGGCATAACAAGGTTCCGTAGTAGTATATTGACATGTGACCTGAGGGATCCCCCGACCTGCACGGAACTGATCGTACCTGTAATAGTTCCAGAATCTCCAGCCTATGACCCTGTCGAGGACTTCATTTACTGGGTTGAAGAATTGTCATTCATATCCAGGGCCTCATTTTCTGGGCCCAACTATATTAAGAACTGGAGCAATGGAAAAGGTAATCTATGTGTACATTCTTCATCTTTTCTGTCGTCTTCCTTGATGGATAATATCTATAATTCTATCATGTAACACTTTTAACACTAAGTTAGCAATTTAATACTTTAGGATTCAGAATATCCACCATGATCGCTTATTCCTGAACTAAGTTGTTAATATTTCACATTATAAATGTTTGTTTAACGTCAAAATAGACGTGGTAGTAAGTTGATAAGGTAGTAGGCATTAGGTTTATCAGATAGATTCTGACTTACATGTAACGTTCAACCAACTCATTAGTTTAACCCTTGTGATGCGTATATAAATTTTAGCTCTACAAGCCAACGTGGCGTAATTTTTTTGTCCGGTGCCAGTCACCGTTATATGCTGATTGGCACCGCTCAATGAATATGTTTCTGTAGCGAGCCCCGTACCTTTTACAACAAATGGTGCATCTCTGTCGCGGATCCCGGATTTTTTTAAAGACCCTTGTAAAATCTTTATTCATGATCGCATACAATATTTCTCGTGATAAATATATAAAAAATATTACGCTGCTCCTGATAGTTTTTCCCCACAGTTTTCAAAAGAAAGTCTTTATTTCCACCTGATTTCTGTGCGCGCATAGACAAATGATACATGGAAATAATGACAATTCTTTCCTCTAAAAGATGGTGTAAAAATTATAAAATTATCTCTACTGGTTCGTGAGATATGAGTGCCGCTAGGTGCGCGGGTAACATACAAGTTCAATTAGCGATAGCCGGAGTATAACTAGCGCGGGTGAACGGCGTATTTTATTCCGTCCACCGCTTCTTTATTGCTGTGCGCGCATAGACACATGATACATGGAATTAACGACAATTCTTTTCTCTAAAAGATGATGTAAACATTATAAAATTATCTCTAATGGTTCGTCAGATAGGAGTGCCGCTAGGCGCAAGAATAACATACAAGTTCAATTAGCAATAGCCGGAGTATAACTAGCGCGTGGGAACGATGTCTTTTATTCCGTGCACCGCTTGCCACCTCTTTATTATTGTGCGCGCATAGACAAATGATACGTCGCAATGAAGACAATTTTCCCCTCTACAAAATGATAAACATTTAAAAAAATTATCTCCAACGGTTCGTGAGATATAAATGCCGCACGTTAGGTAACCCTAATCATTTTTTAGAAAAGGTTGGATATTTCCGACAGATGTTGCAGCGCTTGCAGTTTCTTTAGTTTTTCGTGCGCATTTACAAATGACACATTGGATTGAAGCTCGTTCTTCGCTCTTTACAATGATGTAAATTATTTGAAAATTCCCAACCCCGTTCCAAAAATATATAGTGTCAAAGAAGGGGTGGGGGTTTATGATGCAGCATCAGTTGAACTTCCACGGACAGCTCACATTGACTTTCTCTGTATCTTTTACGAAATAAAAAAAGAATCATTTATTTTTATAAGTACTTTTACTGAACAAAGGATCAACAATAACAAATTCACCTTCAATGGCGTAAATAACAATCTTTTGGGACCTAACAAGGTCGAGAGTGCACAGTCCATACTTCCACTCCTTTCTTCTTTCTTCAATTATCTTCTCCCATCCCATCTTCAGCATCCTTCTCTACAAGACTGATGTAGGGTTTACAGTAATCTTGTGACGTGTGGTATGGTCGGAAACATGGCTCTACACACAGCTTCTGCTGCACGGCGCCGGAGTTCACGTCTGGCTTTAGAACATACAACACAGGCACGTGATAAATTCTTCTTCCTTCCTACAGGCTCAATCTTTGACGGAAAGTGACGACCATGAAGAGGTACGATACTATCGTCGCTCGTACTTGGCCGACCCCGGGGACGTCTGCAGAGACTTGCAACCTTGTCTGTGTCCGCAAAGGTTATAATGTGTTGAACTATTTCCTTCCTGAATTCACGGCTTGTCTTCAGGTTTTTATCTTTTGAGAATTCTTTGTACAGAACGTAGGCATTCAGAAGAGCAAAGTTGAGGATATGAAACCCCACACTCTTCCACCACTTGAGTGTCTTCATTTTGAAGGGAGTGTACAACAACATCTGACCAGTGCTATCGACGCCTCCCATGTACTTGTTGTATTCGTGAACAATACCAGGTTTGACAATGGGTTCTCCAGTCACCCTATTCTTCCTTCCCGTCTCAACAGCTTCTATATCTTCAACAGTGGACATAAGCAAGACTGATTTTCTGTCCTCGTACCTGGGAAAGAACCAAGACGTCACACTCTTGGTGAAAGTATCTATTGGTTTCTGTTGCCATCAATCCGTAATCCTCTTCATGCAGGAATAATTTGAAATAGTCAATAGCTTTTGGTTGCTCAGGCAATTCTTTGAACTGTCCCAGCCCAGTCTTGCCCCTGAATGGCAGATCAACACGTCCACGTCGCCTCGTCCCTTCTTTCCATTTGACATGAAATCACCCTCCCCTGAATTTCCTGTGTCAGTGTCATTGGTCTGCTCAGCCATATCACTGAACCCGTCTGTGGAAGAACTAGCACTAGCGACTCCACCCGTAGCAGCTAGTCTACGTCTTGCAATGTTTCTTATATCTGGATCAGTGTCCATGTCCGATACCAATCCATCACTATCACTCTCACTGTCACTATCATCAGTAGTTTCCATATCAGAAGTTTCATCAGCATGGACTTCGGCAGAAAAATCGTCGTCTGAGGGAAACGGCCAATGATAATTATTCATAGAACTCCCCCAAAGTCGAAAATCTGGACTTTTTCTAGCTTCCAGACACATACTCGGGTGTCTTTGCACCCGACATGCTGCCGTTGCCGATGGCATCGCGGGCCGTGGAATTTCTTCCAATTTTGTTCACCTTGATACGTTTTCTGACTTTCTAGGCGACGAGTTGGCGAATCGCGAACAAAACAACCATCTACGTCAGGGAAGTTCTGAAGTTGTGGATTTTGCAACTTTTGATAGGTTCCACGGACCTACACGCCCGTAACCTCACGGCGAAACCCGAAACAAATTGCCGATGTCAAAAAAGACATCAGAACATTTTGCGGGGCTTCTTGTATTTTTATTTATTTTTGCGCATATACAAAATATACCAAATTGAAGGCAATTTTATTCTCTTTCCATCGATATATCATGTGTTCGAGCGTGCCACTTGGTTAGTGAAATATCAAGCGCGAAAGGATATACTTTTGCGGCCTTTATAGTATAATTATTTGTATTTGCACACATACAATTGATATACCAAAATGAAGGCAATTTTATTCTCTTTCCATCGATATATCATGTGTTCGTGCGCGCCAATTGGTTAGTGAAATATCAAGCCCTCAAAAACATTGTCGGACCTACCCGCCGGGACAACCAAGGTACTGGGCAACGTAAGCCATGAATTAGGGTGTTCTCGAAAGAACACCTCGCCCGACATATATGCTAAATGTTTCACACCTCGGAATAACACCGAAAATAATTTTTGAATTTCACTAAACCTGATATTGATTTTAAAAGTTTGGGCGCTAGGGGTAAATTTTTCCCATGTTTCGTGGCGAGGCCCGCACTAAAAATATTGAAAATTCTCAATTGAAAATTCCGATCACGCTCGAATTTTCATGTCAAAAAGACATAAAAACATTTTGCGGGGCTTCTTGCATCGTTAGTTCTATCTGCGCATATACAAATGATATACCAAATTGAAGGCAATTTTATTCTCTTTCCATCGATATATTATGTGTTAGAGCGCGCCACTTGGTTAGTTAAATATCAAGCACAAACTCATATATTTTTGCGGCCTTTATAGTATAATTATTTGCATGTACGCATATACAAATCATACACCAAATTGAAGGCAATTTTTTTCTATTTCCATCGATATGTCATGTGATAGTGCGCGCCACTTGGTTATTGACATATTGGTCATGAAAGTCGAAAAAATTTACAAAAAATGTATTACAATTATTTGTATGTAGGCATATACAAATCATATACCAAGTTGAAGACAATTTTTTTGTCTTTACATCGATATATAATGTGATAGTGCGCGCCACTTCGTTAGTGAAATATCCAGCGCGAAAGAATATATTTTTGCTGCCTTTTGCGGCCTTTTGTGGTCTTTATAGTATAATTATTTGCATGAGCGCATCTACAAATCATATACCAAATTGAAGACACTTTTTTTGTCTTTCCATCGATATATCAGGTGATAGTGCGCGCCACTTAGTTAGTGAAATATCAAGCGCGAAAGCATGTGTTTTAACAACATTTCAACAGAGAAAATACCTGTTTGAACGGGGCTCGCAGTGTGCGCCATGTAAACCAATTTCCATAAAAGAACGGCATTTGGCGAAACGCGGAAACTAATTATGAACAATCCGGGAGCCGCCTATGATGCTTGCAATGAATTATAGCCTTATCTTGAAAGTTAGAGTCCTGATTCCGCCTTTAGCCATGAGGCTTTACGAGCCAGTTTATCTTTGTCACGGAAATTTACGCGACCCGCATCGCAAGGGTTAAGCAACAATCATTGACGATACAAACAAATATTAACTTAACCATCAAGACTATATCATAATGACAAGGTCATGTAGTTGGTAAAATATTTATCATATAATCCAGGTACTAAGGTTGTAAAATACATCACTTCAGCGATTGGAATAAAGTACACAAATAGGTCTATGATAAAATAAGTCCAGATGGGGATCCACTAACTGAGATTTCTTCCTATGCTTTACAGGGACAGGACATTTTTATGTCTAGCAAATGCAAAACCGTATACCATATACCATCCAAGAAACTGTTATAAGAGAACGATCAACCTTCACTGCTTTACCTTTACAGATCTTGCTATAGACAAATCTATGAGATTACTGTTTAAACCTTCACTGTTTTACCTTTACAGATATCAACGATCTGGCTATAGACAAATCTATGAGATTATTGTTTTAACCTTCACTGTTTTACCTTTACAGATATCAACGATCTGGCTATAGACAGTTCTATGAGATTGTTGTTTGTTGCCGATTTGAGTTTAAGAAAGATCAGCCTGAGAACCCAAAAAGAGACGTTTATTAACATTACAATGCATACAATAGCTCTTGACAGAGTCAGTCGGTATGTATTGATGCAATTAATCACTTTTCACAAAAAAAGTTTTATTTGATTGAATGAAAAAGTAAACTCACATAGTTATATTGATTTATACGTTATCAGAAGGCACCAAATCTAAACATATGACGACGATATCTAACTTAGATAATTATTATATCTCTGTAAATAGCACGTAACTCTTGATGAATTCAAGAAGAGATGGGCACTTATTTCATAATTATTGAACTCATCGTTTTGACATTTGATAACTATATTTTCATCCACTCTCCTCTAAATGTAACCTAGCAGGTTATCAGCGCACTACCGTCGCGTTTTCATCGGTTAAAATCAGTTCGAAGCGACCCGACTACCATTCAGTGAAAGTTACTGCCAACTATTGGCGAATGGACGTTTTGGAGATTTGAGGACACAACTCTCTGCTGTAAACTATTGGAGGGCTCTCCTCCTTTATTGTCCCCCTTTGCAATGCAAAATGGGGGACATTGTATTCAGCAGTTTCCGTTTGTACTTCATTTGTATCTCATTAACCGTTACACCCAATGGTTTTAAATTTGGTCACAGACTACATTAAAGTACAGTTAAACCAGGAAGAAAGTACCCCCTTTCTAGATTTTTTTATAAATTTTCTAGAACGCAGCTAGAAATTTTGCAGAGAGTATCTAGACATTTTCTAGTGCATATCTAAAAATTTCGAGTTTTTATTTTTTGTAAGATCTTTTTACATTTGTTAAAACTGCTTATTTCATATGATATAATGTGAAATTATGAAGTTTGTAGGTTCATTAGAAACAAAGATATTCAATGTTTAGGTTTTCCTCCTCTACCACCTGCCATCAGTAAAACGCAACTGCTATGCATCTGTCACACATGGCTAATGCGCTACTCAACAGGGAGCTGACAGGCTTTGATGCTGATTGAATCACCTTTCAATGTTTGCAATGGTCACTGTCGCACAAGAAATAGTTGTAATATTTCACTGAAGTTACCTGCAAAAAATCAGTTTAAAACAAAACCTTCAAATACTGGAACTTTGCATTTAATCTGCGGCCAGAAAAAAGTTTATTTTATGCTTACAGAAATGTACAGCGTCGTATGAAAAGACTATGATAATGGAAATAATAGTCATACAGAAATAATACAATAGATAATTCTTGACGACCTTGAGGATATTTAAAAGTCAAACTTAGAATATAACCCCGACAACAATAGTCGGCTGCCCAAAGTTTTATATCGAGTAAAATGAAGTTTATTAGAAAACTTAACGTATCTTTAATTATGTAAAGTGTTTTCTAGACTTTATTTCCAAGGTTATAACAGTTTTATTTCCTCTTTGTAACATAGTCTGTCTTTCCTTCCATATTATTGATAACAGGTTTACTGTTGAAGGGACAGAAGCACATTTTAGGAAGAATAAAAAGTGTTATTAGGAAAATGAAAATAAATTATTTCCATCAAAAGACAATGTCTTTAAACTAAATGAAGTAGCAATAAATACAATATATAATTAAAGTTCATCCATGTGATTCCCTTTCCTTAATAAAATGATTTTTTTTTTCACACAAAAATGGGTAACAATGGACTTTATGTGAATATTAATAATTTGTTCTATGACCATGGTGTGTAATGGAATTTTTGAAACTATAAACTATCAATATAATCCATTTAGCTGTTACATACAATTGTCAGTGAAAAATTAAAATTATGGGATTTGTTTTCATTATACGTGTCCTTTTCTAGAATATAAGCATTTCATTGCACAGATGGAAAGCTTACAAGAGTGTTAAATGGCAAATTGGAAGAAACAGATGCAAAATTGTGGCACTGTTTCTGCTTCCGAGAAAGAGAACAAGTCTGGATCAGAGGTTGCGTCAATACGTAGGTTTATTCGAACAAGGTGTTACATGGCCAACGGTCTAGCTCAACCTGCTTAGCTGCTCAGGACAGGAGTCGGACTGCTCTTGTAGTGGTCAAGAATTACGACTGCCTTGGTGGACTTGGACTTGACTTTGCTGCTTTACGTCACAAAGCCCTGGCATGTCTGCAGACGAGTC
Organism: Steromphala cineraria; assembly: GCA_916613615.1. NCBI lineage: Eukaryota > Metazoa > Mollusca > Gastropoda > Trochida > Trochidae > Steromphala > Steromphala cineraria. Next base: position 29,389,994 of record OU744737.1, on the reverse strand, counting down.
CTCTTCGAACTGCATGGAGAGATGTCTCACCTTGAGAGGCATGAGGAAAGGTGACCAACCTCGGGTCGCTTGTAGGAAGTTTTCCAGGTATTCCAAGCCCGCCATCAACTTAAGCTGTGTTCATTTTAATTGACGTACCCTCTATTTTGCTGGGATTGGCATTTCTTTCCCAGAAATTCGGAACACAAACGGTCTTTCTCAGCATTTTTGCAGAAAAAAAAACCGCAACACTATTGTGGCTATGAATTGCGGTAAAACCTGCGAGCATCGGCTGGAACTAACAACCATGGTAATACTGCACTGAGATTCAATGATTCGATTCCTGACTGCGTGTAGTACAGTTCTGTACTGCAGACAAAGTTGCCGAGCCCTGCGCGGGATTAGAACACACTAACCACTTCGATATCCCGCCCAAGACCTGGCGACACACACTTGATATAATTTCTTTAGATATACTGATGGATATCACTTTTCAAGAGGACTTTGGCTGGTACATTTTTTATTCATTTGAAGGTGACAACAGTAGCTTCGCTGTCAATGTACTTTCTCCAATTTCCTCCCTGAGTGTTTGTCTGGCCCCACCTCGAAGAGCTGACAGTCTAGCGACAAGTGAGAGACTGTGGAAAGAGTATCACACGAGTGACAGTTTTTATAGGACGTTTTTGTAGCACCCAACCTAAGTCTGGTGATCATTCTGTCCACTTGCCTATTGAGAATGAGGCGTTTGGGCCTACTTTTCTGCCTACTGCCTGCCTACTGGGGCAGAGACTATGATACCATCGGTCAGTCAGGCTGTTATCCCATCTGTCTTGCCACTTTTTAGAGATAGATCATACTCTTAACCTCGCTGGAGGTATAAGGGTAATCCCGGATTTGTTCTAAGTCTAGTGCTTCTCGTGCCAGTTTGTCTGCTCTCTCATTACCTGGGATATCCACGTGAGATGGTATCCAGCACGACTCAATCGTTTTTCCATGTGATCTCTCAAGTGTTTGTACTTGTTGCAAGATCTGATGAAGTGTGTCGGGTCTACTCTTTGAGTGTTTAGAAGTTAGTGACTCCAATGCACTGAGGGAGTCCGTAAGTACGACTACCTTACTATCCCTAAGACTTTGTTGTGCAAGTCGCAGTGCATGGTGTATAGCTTCTAACTCGACAGTGTAGACTGACTGTCCGTCTGGCAAACGTACAGACACACTCTGTTTTTCGGACGTATAATGTGATCTGATTAGAAAACCATAGGCTGTTCTGTTTCTCACGGGATCCTTAGAACCATCAGTATAAATGTGTGCCGCCGACTCGCAGAGACTGTCTATCTTGCCGAGTGCTAGACTCCATAGTAACAGCGGGTTCTCACTCTTTGGCACTTCTAGAGTGGGAGAGGTGTCTATACTAGGGGTGCTTAGTTTCCAGGGCGGAACTAACCCACATGGGGAGTTTGGGGGGAGAAACAGTATCACACTTGTGCTCTTGTATGAGTTATTGCACCCTTATCCCACTTGGCATAATGCTGGGATGATGTCTCGCCAATACAATATCTTTTTTACTGTTTTTCTCCTTGTCCCAAATCTTCATGACTAAAGGGTTTGTGCTCCTACTCGAGAGGTTCAGCAATTACTTATCCCTCCTGAGATCGAGTGGAAGCTCCCCGGTCTCCAATAAGAGTGAAGCACGGGAGATGCCAGGTCCATCTCCTGTCACCAGTTTAAGAGCTTGATATTGCACCGACTCTTACTACTTTAGAGTGGTCTTAGCAGCACTGTGGTAGGCTTCACACCCATACTCTAACTTGATTCGAATTAGGGATTTGTAGAGGGTTAGGAGCGTTTGTCTGTCCGCTCCCCATGAGGAGCCGCTAACAGCCCTCATGACATTAAGATCACCCTTACACCTATTAACAAATTCATCTACGTGAGCTGACTATGTCGGGTGATGATCAAAGGTGACCCCGAGAAATTTAGCCTTTTTCTCAAATGCAGCTCTCTTCCCTTTGATTTGATGCCTTGGTGGAAATTCTCTGTGCCTTTTAAACCTATAGCATAGCAATTACGAAGGCCTCGTTAGTGGTTAATGGTTGTCCGTCAATCAACTTGACAAGCATCTGGCCTCCGGCCTGTTGTTGATTGCTTCCCTCAGGGTCAGTCCAGTAATTAAGAAAATAACAGTTGTCAATTAACTTGATAATCACCTGTCACTCAGCCTGTGGTTGACAGACCATCGACGGCCAACTGATAAGCTTGTCGCTAACCAAATTGATAACCACCTTTTACTCAGCCTGTTGTTGACCGACCATCGACGGGTCAACTGATAACATATAGTTGACCAGCAAAGTTCAAGGGCACATTGCTACACCAATAAGAGAATGTGTTTTTGTAAAACACACATTTGGGAAATACACATACTTTTGCATATGCGGTATAACATTTAAACGGTTATGTATATATAAACAACGTCATGCAACTTGTGATTGGTAAGTTGTTTACACAGTGAGCGCATACACAAAGTTAATTTTTCACATCAATGTGAGTGATGAAAGAAACACCCGATGCCGAGTTGCATTATAGGGTCAATTATTGCATGTTTGTAACCAGCCTGTCTAAGAGACAATAACACACTGACCCGCCATTTTGAGTTGTTTTAAATGGTACAGATTCTTGTACTTTTTTTGGGCCGAGTCCCATGCGGGATTCAAACCCGCACCCTCAGAGTCAGGCAACACCGCCAGCAATGACCTTACCAACAGCTAACCAATTCGCCCGTTTCGCCATCTACAAAATTGGAGGTCTAGTAACCGGTAGTTTAGCGGTTGTTACAATCATTACCCCAATGATAGATGTCGCCATTTAGATAGTGTCATCGAAATGTTACATTGATACATTTGTTCACTATCTTGAATAGTACAGATTCTTGTACGTTTTTGTGCCGAGTCCCGAAATGAACATTATTTTTTAAATAAGTTATTTAAGGAAATAAAGAATATACTACGATTTCTATTCGTGATCATCGTTTTAGTTTTGTTATTGGGTATGTACATAATGAAACTAAGAAAAAAAAACGTTGGTCCTCAGAAACATTATAATTGTCATATTATTCACAGGCATCTTTGTGTTTCTATCTTCTTCTTCGGTAATTATCTAAATGTTGACAAATTCATTAGACACCTATTAATAATATTGTTTGTGTCGGAGCGGATAAAACTTGAGTGTAATTATACTGCCACAGAACTAACTTACGACAAAAACTTTCATATATTGATAGCTATTAAATAAGTTATTGAATTAAATTTTTTGCATTGTTTTATTCACGCAATATTCTTGTTATAAAATTGTAACAAGTGTTACCAGATAATGGCAAATGAAATTAACTCAGTGAACCGTATCTCCTGAACACGCCAGTCGTCACTCAAGTGTAAAAGATAACTAGTTCGGTGTGTCAAAACATTAAGTTTCAATAAACATGTTATGTTACAATTAACATTTGGATTCTAGAGGGGGACGACTGATGAGATGATTAGATGATTGCGTAAAACTACATTATGTAATTCAGTTAATGGCAGTGGGACATGCTTATTACAGCGCATAGGTAGTGGAATGTAAAGTTATGCTGTCCATCATATTGGAAGTTATGAAGATATTCATATTCTTCTTCTGTTATGTTGAAAGTGACATAGGTTCGAACGTGTGAGCAGCAGATTCAGCTGCAGGCCCAGTCAGCTAACCCTTAGACCACAGAGTCCAGTTGCAAACAATGGATTTCATACTCACTTCATATATTGATAATTCTAAAATAATTTATCATTTGCACCGAGTGTACATCAAGAGTCAGCTAATGTTTATACACAAGTTTGCTGCTCTTTATTTTGCATTCAATATTTGTATATACAGTCCAGTATATATCGTATATTTGTAATGTCACAGGGCTTTATGTTTTCATTATGACTAATTCTTAATCATTAACTCATTACCTCCAAGAGAAGTAAATATATGTTCTGCAATATGGGGCACGAAAAAGTTAAGTTGCATTAATGCTATTCAGAATAGAGCTTATAGATTTTTCTTAGGGGTGAGTAGCAAAACCCCTAATTTGGCTGTAAGAGGGGACATGGGGTGGCTTTCTAATTAAACTAAACAACGTATTTAAAGTGCCCGTTTTTGGAAAATAATTTATTCCGCAATAGAGAATAGGCTTACATGTATTATTCGGGAGTAGTTTAACAAAACGAAAGTAGTGGAATTGTATGTTAAGAAAAATATTTCAGAACCTGAAATTGTCTTTAAGTTTAGATTATAGGGTTTTAAAAATAAATTCATTGATGTGGATAAAATAAATTGGTTTGCACAACTTTGGGATGATAAGGGTAATCAAAATGGTAACAAGTTAAGAACTTATCGTTCTTTTAAAACACACTTTGGTATTTTTTTCTTCTTCATCTACATGTATGTGGCAAAAGTTCACGAAACAGCCTCTTTCGGGATAGAAACGTGAAGCTATTGTTTACATTTTATATAACGCCAGAAAGTTTATACACAGTTTTAACTACGTCAACCGTCTAGTCCTGTGACAGTCAGTAGTACGTTGAGATCGGGTAAAATTACCTGTCTTCCTCGTTTCCAGTCAGTTTAAAGATTCCTTGGAAGTTAACATACGTTATCGGCCTTAATACGCACAATCCTGTTCTAGCTCGTTTCTAGAAAGTTCTTCACGTTTTAATACATTTTGATGCGTGGATAGGGCGTGCTGTTTGTACGATTATCACGTCCGGGTCCATTTTCTATAAAGACCAAGCAAGTACTAACAACGAATAGATATGTTTTACTTAACCTTGTGCGAACTCATAATAATGATAATGATAAGTGAATTTGTAATGCGCTAAGCTTCATTCACTTGGTGAATGCTTATAGTGCTAACACGAGTTCACTGGTATTTACAACAGTCTGACAACATTCACTGGTTTGTACAACTTTTGAATTTGTCAACAGGAGGAGGCAGGGTTATAATATTTGCTGAACAAATAGGTTTTTAAATTCCTTTTGAAACTGCAGATATTTGTTATGCTTTACATGTCAAGAGGCAGTTCATTCCACAATGTTGCTGCATTGAAGGAAAACGATATTTTGCCAATCCATCGAAGTTTTGGTTTTGGTATACAGTGTAGACACTGATCTGCAGAACGAAGTTGTCGTGATGGTTTAAAGAAGATTGTGTGTTCAGAAAGATAAACAGGAGCATAATGATGATAGCAAGAGCTGGAGTTATATGAACTGTGCATTTCACCACAATCCTGACAGCTGTATTTTGTACCCGTTGCAACCTTTGGAGTTGTTCGTTTGATATGTTGGCCAAAAGACTATTGCAAAAATCCAGACACGATTATACCAACGAGCCAACAAGGGCATGAGCTGCACTGGTTGGAAAGAGGTGCCTGATGGCTCCAATATTCCGTAGCTTGTAGTGACGGGTCCGAACTATCTGACTGATGTAGGCATCCATGGAGAGCTCCCGGTCCAACAGAACACCATGATTGTTTACTTTCTCAGAAAACTGAATGCCAGATGTCCCCACGCATATTGTGATTCCATCACTTTGGCAAGATTAGTTCGTGACCCAACCAGTAAAGCCTCTGTCTTGCTGTCGTTCAGGTTTAGCATGTTCAAGTTCACCAATTGCTTGATGTTGTCAATGCAGATTTCCATATCTAGCAGATTTTGTTTGAATACAGGTGGCAAAACATCCTCATCAGTTGAGTATCGTCTGCATGAATGTGATGACCCATACCATTGACTGCAATAAGTTGACCTAGCTCACATATATACAGAGTAAAAAGGATAGGACCCAGAACTGTTTAAATAACGTTGGTCCTACGTCAACCATTACATCCTTCCGTTTCTATAAGGTTCGTAAAAAAATTGACACTAGGTCCATTCCGTTCTCCCGCAGTTCGAGTCCGTTTTATAAGAACGTAGTAAAAACGGGTTTAGTGTGACTGGGTTATAACACTCTATGAATATCTGATTCCTAGATACAAAAGTACAACAATAACTATACATAAATAACTACAACTATCGATTGATGAAGAAGAAAAAAGCAATGTATATTATTTCGGTGTCACGTGCATACATTCATTTCACAAATGGCATGATAAAACAATATATCACATGATATTTAACATTGCAAATAATAAGACAGCACCCTGCTTACATGGCCTACATTTGAGACGCCATTTTACTTTACATATCGATCATTATATATCAGAATAAAGATAAATATTAAATAAAACATTGTATAAAAGGATGGAGTTAATGAGAGAACATAAATCCACTGGTCAACAAGTGACTCCATGAGCAGTGTATGGTCGTGACGCAGACAGACAATTCAAACCTCCCCCTCCCCATAATCGGGAATTATCTTGTAATCACGGTTTAGGATTGTGGCAATCCGTTGCAATAAAATTGCGTCATGGAGAAGTGTACAGGTGCAAAATCATGCAGCATTTCACCTGTCGGTCTTCTGTTTGCGACTTTTATTTTATTTGAGTTTGAATATCTCTCAATTTGATTTGCTTTTGTATCATTTCTATTAAATAAACACTATTAAATCTGTAAAGTGTATGTAACAGAACACTAGATGAATTATGTTATTTTACCTAGCTAATTTATATTCCAATATTTTAACTATTGAAATGATGATGACACAAAAATAGCAACCTAATATTTCGTTCAGTCTGAAATAATAAAATGGGTGTCCTTGAAATTATATGATGACTGTGTTATTTTTAACAAAGATAGCAGATATTGGTCCAATATCTGAATTTTTTTTTAAATGGTCCAATATCTGCCTTAAATTCAGTAAACCGTATCCCGTACACCAGTGGTCGCTGCATTGTAAAAGGTTTTGGTTATATCGGATTGCAGACCATCAGCTTAAGTAAATAGTTGAGTTAGAATACACATTTGTATTCTCGCGAGAAAGGAAGATTGGGAATACTTCTCTTTATGTTATGTAAAAGAGCTAATGACAATGGCGCATGTTCAATAGTTAACGTTTATTGCTGCGCTACCCTAACGAGTCCAACGCAATTTTATAAATACAATGAACACATTTAGTCTAAAACATTGATTTGAAATGGGTCAACAAATCTATGAAAATAATTGTTTCATTATTTTCATTGAGCATTTGAGTCTCCTTATTTTTGTATATATCTTATTTAGGGGTCTTTTTTATAATATATAACGTTTCTTACAAAGGTTGCAAATTCCTTTTAAATTTATTAAATTAGCCGAGATAAACCACATACAATTATTCTAAATAAACCACGTACAAATATTCTAAATAATGATTGATCGGCTTTTGAAAATGTCGTTGTCACCTGAAATTCTCACGATAATTGTAAGTTTTTAGTTAATCCTACTTTTTTTCCTCAATATCTAAAATTGTTCATTTAAAAACATCTATTACGGTTTATTAAAAAAAAACATCTAAATATCTACAATTAAAACAAGTGCATATTTTCGCATCTTCTAAGAAAGCGGCTGCCTTAAGAAATTTCTCAAAAGAATGTTAAATAAAATTAGTGAATAAAAATTGAAAGATAAGACGAAATAACTAACTGTTGTGCAAAGCTTCTCGGTAAATACATTAAAAACGGCTTGAAATAGATTATGTATTCACAAGGAAACAAATGTAAATCTTAGTGATCATAACACCCAACCAATTGGCTTACATAGGTATTAAAAATATGCATATACAAATGAGATACTGCAACACAAATATCATATTAGCTTACCCAAATGTTTTCGAGACATTTTAGAGTAATGAAAGTGTATTTTCGCTAATCTCTGACCGTTCCGTATTATTGTTACTCAATAAAAGATACTCGATGAATGCATATTTTTTAAAAGTAATTGATATCGTATATGATCCTTTATCCTTTAACAACCTTATTTTATTTCTTTGATGACTCATTATTTACAGCATGTTTTGTTGGGATCCTTTGTGTATAGATATGAAACGAGTCAGAACAGATTTTCTATCTGTCTTTCTGTCTATCTGTGTTTTTTCTGTCTATGCACGCAACACATTTTGGTCAAAGGGTAAATAAATGCAGATAAATATCACAGAAGTTTTTTTATATTCTATTATATTCTTAAATGTCTTTAGATCTTTCTTGTACTTGTCACATTTTTTACATTTAAGTGAGCCAAACATTATCAAGGATTTCCTTTGATCACGGATTATCAACTGTTGCTGAAGCAAAACGGTTCTGCATAGTCTGTCTAACAGCCCCTGAAACAAAATAAAATTAAAGACCCACACAAGTCTATATTATTATAGCAAGTCTAGTTCACTGCAGTTTCAGGGTCTGTTAAAATCTGCTTTGCCACAAGGCTGAGCCTGACTTTTTGTTATCTCTTCATCTCTAACTGTCAAGAAGTATTTATCTCCTGACACAGAGCAGTTCCAGATGGAGGCCTTCTCGCCACTGTCCCCTAATACCCCTCCCCCAGCTGTGAGTATCCCTCCACCCCCAATCCTCTCACTGTCCGTTTCCTGGACACAGTTTACTGATAATGCTATGCATGGTTTTCTATACAGAACATTGATATCAACTTTAGGTATGTTAATGCTGCACACATTGATACAGACATGGATATACAAGAGCTGATTAATACTGCCTTGCGAGAAGTGAATATAGAAAGCATCAGACCAAATCAGAGAAGCGTTATTGAAAATTACTTGAAAGGAAAAGATGTATTATTTTGTTCTCCAACGGGAAGTGGCAAATCTTTGACATTTGAACTTTCGCCATATCTGTTCAAGAATTTACAGTGTACTAACAAAGCAACCATTATTGTTGTGTCACCGTTAGTGGCACTGATGAAGAAACAAACAGAAAAATGTTTGTCATTGGGACTGAAAGCTGTGTACTTGAGCGACGTCAGTGAAGGAGATGTATCATCACATGATGATAGCCTTGTTTCAACAATCGAAAAGATGGCTATTGATGACATTCAAGAAGGAGAAGCTGACATCATTTTTACCAGTCCCGAATCTATACTTGGTCAACATCGCAACCTTGTAACGGAACTGGATAAAGCAAAACATCTCAAGGCTATATTCATTGATGAAGCTCACTGTATTGTTAAATTGTAAGTATTATCATTATCTTATGACTGTATTATCTCAGTGATTTGAATGAAAATATACATTCTTATATGTCAAAAATATAATAGAAGTATGGGTCGATTTTAAAAGTAGCCAATGTAAGGAAGATATTATGATAATGTTTTTTTTGAAAAATAACATGTTTCTGTGAAAATTGATAGGCATTAATAACAGATGGATCCTTGTGTGAAAGTGAATTTTAGCCCAAACCTCTATATTTGAGGAATAAATGTGAACAGATTCATTCATAGTGACAAAACGTCATCAATCAAATTTAATATTGGAAACTTAACTGCAGCGGTCAGAATGAAATTTATGAGATGAATATATTAGATAGTTAATATAACTAGTATTCATGTTAATTGTAAGTGTGAATGTGGCTTTTGCGAATATATACACAAAGAAACTAATGAATCAGCCCCCATTTTTCTGAGAAAAAAACCCAATTCGGGATCATCTAGCAGTGTAGAAACAAAAACTTACGACATTCCTTCCATTGTCTCTGGAATATGGCTTATCTTAAGGGAGAAATTTTTTTTTATCAACAAATTAAACAATCTCAAGTAAACTCACTAATTTTAATATTGCAAGCATTTTCTCAATTATTGATGAAAGTAATTCTGAAAATTCAATATTATGTTTTATCAAAAAATTCAAAGTTTATTGTGTGTAGTTTCTCCCAATTTACAATAGTTTTTGCTGACCAAATTTCTGTTCTCTCAAATTGTTTTTGTATTTACATTATTTTCGCAGACAAGGGATTTATGTTAAGTCTAATAGTCAAATAAAAGCAATTGTCATATATGGAGTGGTCATAGATTGAATGCTCAAATTAATCCAAGAGCACTTAACTTACTTTTACAAAATAGGAATGCCTAATTAAGTTCTTTGTGTATATTTGAGAATAATATGTGAACTATTATCATGTATTATTATACCATATGGGTTCGTATCAAAGCAGAACAGTATGTGATGGAAATTAGATTGGCTCTTTACCCCTTGCAAATTCAAGTGCATACAAGTACATTTCAAGTACATTCTTCTAATTCTGTATGTTATTGTAGAATATTTGTATTTCAGAATATAAATATTCATTTAATCAAAGTAAAATAGATTTCATCATCATCTTTCTTACATATAATATAATAGACATTTTGCAAATCTTTCAAAATGAATGAATTAGTGAAATGGGATCTGGTAGGTTGCCTGAAGACACAGTTTAGTTACTCTCGATCTCATCAATAGAATATCATTGGAGTGTTGTAAAGATTTCAATCTCCTTTGACTAAAATATAAATCATCTGAAAGTAAAGACTAACAAGAAGATTAATGTGATGAAAACTTTAATTGCAATGACATTGAAGCAGCCAATGTTTTGCTCAACAATATGTGTCTAATAGATACATATATAGTATCAATGTTCGCATTGTCTACTACATGATACGTGTTCATTTATTTCAAACACATTATATTCATATTGCAAGTGTACATTAAACATTGATGTATCATCGACACAATATATCATGAAATGTTCGTTAACACTGGTACAAACAAATAATTTTACATTCTAAGAATCAGGATATGCTGCCTTTCCACATTTCACAGATCTTATATTTTATGTGTATAAAAGAAGTTTGAATGGACTTGCTTACTCAAAAGTACTTGAATGATAAAAGCACATTTAAATAAAAAAGATGTATATACTTTTACTTGAAAATATATAAAGTACTTGAATTATACTCCAGTAGTCACCAATGAATTGTTAATCGTAACTATGCTTATTAAAAATAACTAATGTATGATTGTATGATTAAACACAATAATGAATTATTTGAATATTGATAAGTCTCTTGGATTGAGTTGTTTCATTTTGATCATTGACAGCTTTACCAATAAAACCAGATAAATGATAAAATCTACAATTTCAGTATACTTTTTTTTAGATGTCAATCATTTATGAATAATTATGGAATAGAAACATTATTGTCCTTTTGTAAATGGACAAGATTTAAAATGATGATATCATAACTTATGCTTATTTGCAGTGGATCGTCCACTGACAAGGCAAAGGCTCCCTTCAGACCTGCATATGGACAGCTTGGCGAGTTAAGGTCATTAACAAGTGTCCCTGTGATTGCCCTTACAGCCACTGCATCTACCAAGACCCAAATCCTTATCAAAGAAAAGCTGTGCATGCAGAAATGTGAGGAAATCCTTGTTAGCCCAAATAAGTCCAACATCAAGTACTGGATTTTTGAGACCACAAACACTCTTCTTGAAGATTTTGACTGGCTTGTCCAACTTCTCCTGGAAAAAGGCAAAGAATCACCGAGGATGATCATATTCTTCAGAAGAACAAGTCAGATAGGAATCCTATATGAACACCTAGAACACTCCCTAGGAAACAAGGCTTATGTTGATTTCAAGGTTGAAGGCCCCAATGATGACCGAAACAGACTGTTTGATATGTTTCATGCAAAAACTGATGATGAGGTCAAGGAGACTATTTGTTCCTCATACATGGACCGGTTCGGCACAAAGCGTGTGGTATTGGTATCAACATCCTTCAGTATGGGGCTTGATGTTCAAGGTGTAGACTATGTGATTCACTATGGCCCATCATTCAACACAGAAGATTATTTACAAGAAACTGGAAGGGCTGGAAGGGATCCAGACACACAAGCACATGCTGTTCTGATGAAATACAAAAGATGCATGTCAGGGAAGAATGTTGTCAACCCTTGCATGAAACAATACTGTAAAGCTACATCATGTCGACGAACAGAACTATTGAAGCATTTTGAGAGTTCAACATCAGAAGTTAAACCGTTACATGATTGCTGTGATGTATGCTCACATTCATGCAAGTGTCAGTGCAAATGCGGTAATGAAATATGTCAATGTGAACAACCCTGTGGCCAAGTTTCACCAAGCATCATTGAAGCATTACTCTCCTCATTAGAAGCTTCCAAATGTTCTTCAGATGAATCATGTGAGGATGAAACACTCAGTGACATTGAGGTAGATGAGAACACTAAAAGGCGGCCAATTGTGCTTGTGTACAGTTCCGATAGTGAGTAAATCCTAATAGCTGTAGTATTTTTTCTTGGAAAATGTCTTCAGACTTTCTGATATCCATTTTTGAACATCTTCCATCTTTAGGGATTTTACTGGATCTTTGAGGTGTGGAAAATGTTCATGGGTTGGGCTGTTATGGACATCAAACAGCTCTCTTGTAGAGTGGAACTGTTCAGCAAGAGACAAGATATCACTTGATACATCCGTCTTCTTATGTTTGCCAGATGCCTGTCTTACACTTGCAAGCTGGTCGAACTTCCTGCAAATTCTGTCAGTAGTGAGAGCACTTCGACTGACCCTAAGGATGGTTTTGTTTGTGTACTGCCCTCTGTATGTGTGGACGTCGTCTTTAAAGATCTTGTTGCAATGTTCAAGGTCAAGGTCATTGGGGTGATTTGTGTCAACCTTTCCCTGGTGATTGACTGTCCTATTCCATGTCAATCGTTCTGCTTGTCTTTCAGAGAGAAGGGCTTGATTCTGGGCAGTGGTCTCCAACAAAGCATATGCATACTTAGGGCATTTTCCTCCTTTGTAGAAGTAGCAAAAGAACTTTGCTATTCGCATCATTCTCTCTCCATCACCAAGTTGGATTGCATTATTGTGATTCAGTCTGAGCAAACCCAATGTCAAACACAACCTTGTGTAATCATACACAGTGGCTTTCTGGAAGGTTGGAGTGGGTGGACAGTTTTCTGGCTTTGGGTTGTAACTGGGGTCAGGATGATCATGTATCAGAGCTTCATGTTTTCTCAAAGAAAGGTGTCTTTTGTACACCTTGTCACAGTATCTGCATTTGGTCTCATTAGACTGAATGCCATATGTTGGGAGAGTTGGAATTGATGGCGTACAGTGCTTCCTGACAAACTGATGTGCATGCTCCATCAGGTACTCTTTCATAGCTTCTTTGTCTCCAACTGGGCCGGCATATGATGGATTCGGACTATCATGCATGTTCTCCATTTGAAAATGTTCAAGACCACCAGATACTATATATGCAGATGTGACTTTGTCCATGAATTCTGAACAAGCATAATAGTTGCCATGGGGATCTGATGGTACATTCTTTGAGTTCATCTTGTTCCGAGCTGCATACAAAGTACCAATCGAGTTGGATGATGACGTATCATACAGCAAGCTCCAAATTAGTTTCAAAAACTCTGCCTGGTTGTGGAATTCCTCTATTTTAGGAATTAATCCTTGCAGACGTTTTGATTCCGTTCTACCGTTTGATTTGTTCATTTGGGCCTGTTTGTGTCTTTCAAAGGTTAGATAGTCTCCTCCACTTAAGATCTTTTGTGTCTTCTGATTAATGTCTGCAGTCTCACTGTGACCAGGAACAAACTTGTGCATAAATTCACAAATGTCTGTCATCTGGTCATTATATTGTTCATTTTTCTCCAGAACACCAATGTTAACCCGCTCTGTTTTCTCTTTCATTTCCTTCATATACTTATGAGATATGTACGGTGGCAGAACTGGATCAAAGACACGGAAGCAGGGGATGAATTCAATCCACTTCTTTGCAACAATGAAGGAAAATTCATTTACCACTTTCGATTGGTCTTCTTCACTGGGAAGCATTGTTGAGAACATCAATGTCTCTGCATCCTGTTTTGGCTTGGAGTCATCCAAATCATTTCCAGCAACTCTGTTTTTGTATGCACAGATTTGAAACATGTGTTGACTTTTATTTTGATGGCTTTCAGACATAGTTCTTACTTTTGTGTAAAAATCCACATTGTCACCCACAATGTAGTATCCAGGATGCATGTTCTTTCGGAGTGCATCAAGAGATCTCTGTTCCTGGTCAAGGATGAGCAAAGAATATGGCGATGCTCCATGCTCAGTCACATAGGTTTCTGCTTCCAATAACTTTTGCAAATGATCTTTCTCAAGGATGACATCTTCTTCACACCTATTTTTCCAGTCATTAATGGATTTGTCCCATTGCTTGCTTATTTCCTCAAGATCATTTACAGCTGTCAAGTAGCTTGTACTGTCCTTCGTGATAGAGAGTCTGTTAAAAGCAGATTTTTTGGCTCCACCTTTAAGAAGAATGATACTTATTAGATGCTGTAACCCATTCAATTCACGGTTGTAAATTGAAAGCAATTTTGACCCAGCTGAGACGAGAGCAGGAAGTAATGATTTTTCATCCTTGATCTTGTTTCTTTGCAGAGAGGGGTTAGATTTGAAGACATTAAGAAGTGCCCAGTATGTTGGGGCTTTTGTCTGCCACTCACTCGCAATAGCTTCCCATGATATGTTTTGCAAATTGGATGCATTTGTTGTTCTTAACACTGAAGACTCTGATTTAGAACATAGAGTAATAACTTCCCTCCGGATTTCTTCACATATGCCATGTAGTACATGTGATCTCAGTTCTTCTGAATGCAGGACTATCGCTGACAAATTTCTGAAGTCGGGAGTTGTTGTAGCTAGAGCTATTGTTGATAATGACTGTACGACATGTTGCTTGCACCCATCAGATGTAGTTATAGTCACCTGAAATAAGAAGTTGTAATAATTCAAATACTGGCTGTTTATCTAAGAAATATTTGAAGCAATAAATTTGTTTACGTTATGGTTAATATAGAAGATTTTTATAGCTTCTTGTTATTCTAAATGAAAATCATATGAACTTTAACTACTGTATGACTGACTTTATTTTTGCCCTTATTCAGATCTAGTGATAGTATATATATGATTGTTCTTAAACTATCATTTGATGTTTATGGAATATTTAGATAATTGATTGAATTTATCATTGTCAACATATAAAACTTCTTTGAGAGACATTAAGAAGTGCAATAAAGAAGTTGACTATCCATATAACCTGTTCTTCTTCGTCAACCATCTTCTAGCATTTCATGCAATAAAGAAGTTGACTATCCATATAACTTGTTCTTCTTTAACATATAAAACATAGATTTTGTAACTTGTTTTTCAATTTGAATTTTAGAAACTTTGAGTCAAATTATGTTCCTGATTGTTTGGCCTTCTACAAAATATTCTTTAGGTTTAAGGGATCTAAACAAACATAATGCTTATATGTTATTCATATATCTTAGTACCTTATATTTTTATAATCAAAGCAATAGACTGTTACAATTTTCATATATTTCAATATTTATTTCGATACTTAAGGCTCAGGCCTATAGTACATAACACATATTTGTTTCTATATATCCATAACATACATGAAACAATGTGGTGTCTATAAACATATATTTAATTTACCTGGCCAATTTTGAATTTCTGTATCAGTCAATGAATAACTTTACATGAACAGTAGATATAAAAGGGTAGCCTGACACAATTGCCATTATCATGACACTTTGAGTAGTCTGTTTTACACCAAAGAATGTTTTTACATACACATTGATGTACCATATCTAACCTCACAAGTGCATTATATACTTATTTTAACTGTTTTTCAATACGATGACATTAATAAATTCCAGGAATACTCTGAGGTTTAAACAATTCTTTTTGATTAATAAGAGGGATCACAGCAGTTGATACTAAACACGTCAATTTTTATATACTTTTATTGAAAAGTTAAAGGTTCAATATTCATACCACTGTTTGAAACTATGTTAAGATCTCTTGACAGAATTTCATTTTTAACTCTAAAGAGCAATATTGACATTCGTTAATAGGTATATGTCATTTGGACACAAAAATGCCAGAATACTGACATGAATTATCCTTTGTTACACTGTTACATAATGAGTCTATCACAAAGAGCAATTAATTTTTTTTATAGAAACCCCTTCTGTTACAGATTTATTTCCTACATATAATTTAAATGTTATAATTAATGCTTTGATAAGAGAGTTACATAGAACTATTGCCCAAAACAAAAAGATACATGGCGACACTTCACTTAAATGATGCCCTGGGTATCTTTATTATCAAGTTTTCAAGTTTACAAACTCAATTCCTACTTATAGAAGGTTTTCAACTTTTTTGCAATGTATTTCTACTCTTTTATCAAGTTGAAGTTGACATTCATCTACAAAATATCTAATTGGATGTTTTATCAAAACCTGTGACCTGTCCATCAGCTAAACGAATAAAGATATGTAGAGTACTGTAAGTGTTTTTTTGTGTGTCATTATTGATCGGTAAAGTTTTGTTTGATTCCTTCAAACTATAACTATTAGACAGCCATGTATCAAATCATAATGGCAATAACCTCAACACTGATATAACTGATTAAATGATGTTTTTCTAAAAGATTGCTGATGTTCTTACCTTAATCTCATCTGTGTCGCTGCTGCAGTTAAGAACCGTATCATCCTCATCTCCACAAGTTCTCTCTTGTTCGGGAAACAATGACTTTCTCCTAGAATACTTTAACTCCTGTTGATCTTCAGATCTAAGACGCTTAGTAACTTCCGCTCCATGTGAATTATAGAGCTGCTTTGTAGTGTTCTCAAATGATGAAATAAGTCGATCAAGGGTATTGTCCACACGCGTTACATCACGGACACATTGTCTACAGACAGTATGGGTACAACATTCCCGGTATATTGTCACTTTCAAAACTTTTTCAACAAGCAGACATGGTTCAGTTTTATCGTTTCCAATAAAAAGCCTTCTCCTGTTCGATGCGTTTTCAATTGAGTTTCCACATATCATACAAATAGAACTTTTAGACTTTGGAGAAATATTAAGAAACTTTGATATCTTTGTTGGAGTTTTAGTAAGATCAACTTGCCTGGCCATGTGTCTCTCTCCAACTGATACACAAGGTCGGTTTAATTGTTCCAACATTCAGACAGCTGGTACTTGCCAAAGTTAAGGCACCGAGCTGTGTTTGTTTGTGGGGGAGGTCGGGGTCAAGGGAGGGGCACTTGGGGCGATAAATATTTCTGTCAATTAACCCCTTAGTAACTGGAGATTGAAAGTGATAAGATTCTTAACATGTGTAGGCAAATTCCTAGAAATTATAGCCCAAGCAGATTTGTTTAGTCTCTGAAAATGAACAGCTTCAGTGGGCTCCTTTCAATATTAATAGTAGAAAACTGTTTTTAATATGTATTTTCATTTCAGAGACTAAAATTTAGTCTAGGTTCTGCACAGTGGAGGAGGAAGTTATTGCAAGGCAGAATAAGTAAAGTAACGATAATGATCGAAAACCGGACAATGACAATCAGTATCAATATGAAATGAATGTGATACAGACTTCTGCGTACATGTGAAGCAGAAGATTTATAATCACATAAAACAACGAATGCTAGTTATCCCTGGTTAGGAACCCACAATTATAATTATAATGGACATCAAATTGTACTCTAGATATGTGACGTTTGTTTAAAGAAATATAATAAGCTATTGGACGACATTCTAAAAATCTAGGTTCTTTGGTGATTGGATTGAGTTATACATGTACATATTTCTTTTTAAAGTCTTAATTAACCGCTGCAGAGGTGAAGATTTCCCGAATTACATCTTGAAATAGAGTTTCAGCGTGCTGCATAGATTGCTAAGGCCTCTGTAATACAATTGCTTTGGGGAATGTTGTTAGTTTAAAAATTGACTTTAATTACGCATCGTCTTAAATTTAACTTAGTACAACTATTTTTAACAGTTTACCTTTACTTGACAGTCATTTTAAAAGATCTGTTTGTCACTTGCCCGCTAAAGGATTCATGATTGTGATCTTAAGACAATCTTAATCAAAATCAATATCAATGTTTTATTCATCACTGTTCATATTATTCTATCTTACTGTTCTTTATTTACAAAATGCTACAACGAAATGAAATGACGAGACATATAATTAGCGCCGATCAGTTAGGGCCATAAAGCAGTGTGTGTGCTATATTTAGATCGCCCCTGTTCAGTGAGGTGAGGTGCTTCAAACGAGGAAGATCTATTATTAAATGTCAATTATCTGTATTTCTATTAATTGAACCATGTTGAAAATTTTACACTTTGAAAAGTAAAGACGGGGATTTCAAATTAAGTAAAATTATTTGATATTACAAAAAATGTAAAAACTTAAAATTTCTACAAATTTCTAGAAACCCACTAGAACCACACTAGAAATTTTATAGATATGTTCTAGATACGCACTAGAAAGTTTCTTGGTTCGGGTATGTATATTTTTTGTATTACTGAAATAACACAGACACCAATCCCTTTGCATTACCTTGACCTTATTTTCAAGGTCACCACGACCTTTTGGTCACTTTTAAAATCTTGTTAACATGATATCTAAAGAACTTTTTCTCTCAATGTCTTCAAAGTCGGTCATATTTCGCATTTTTGGAACTATGCAGATACAAGCCACTTTTGGTTAACCTTGACCTTTTTTTCAACAATTCACTGATTGTGACGTCACGCCTGTGACGTCATAGACCAGCGACGTCACAATCAATCAACCCTAATGTAAACTTCCCTGTGGATAAACTTGAAACATGTAGGTGGAAATCGTCGTTGTTATTCTTATAACGCTTATTTTGAATATATGCTACTGTTCACCTGAAGACAACTAATGTCAAGTATATGAAAGTGTTTGCAGAAACAGAGAAGTGTCGTTATGAATAAATGTTTGACTTGTGTTTTTCCTCTTATTGGCTAAATGGTATATTGATGATTCTATTGGTATGAATCAAACAATGGTTTGAGTATATATCAATAACAATGACACACACACAATACATACCGTGTTCGAGACAACAATATAAGCTTATCATGACTAAACATAACTATTCACACAACTTTGTTTTAGTTCATAAAAATAAAACTAATTGTGAATTTTCAGAAAAGTATACTTCTCGTACATGGGGCAGATTCGAGTCGTTGATTATTATGGAAAAGGGGGACGACCAGTGGTGCATGCAGCATCTGTATATGGATCTGCAGGTGCAATAACATTTGGTTCAGGTAAACTTTCGTTTCAGTCAAACTTCCGGTTCAATTTAGAAACATTTCCGTAAACAAAATGGCAAACAAAATAGGAATGCATTTGGAAATACCTCCTCTGTTATAGGGACGACGTTGGAGACTGAAAAATATGAAATAACTTGAATTTTTGCCCATGTTGTGAATATCAGACATAATGCATTGATAGCTTGTAGGACACATGGAAAACATATTCTATTCAGGAAGGTTTTCAGACATCTCACAACATTTTATCGCTGACAATGTGACTTTCACCTTGGTTTTATTGTAGATGATAGCACTCGGCAAAATCTTGCTCACAACACCATATCAAGGAATCAGTCTTATGTCCTCAAAATGACGCTAGGTGGTGGAGGGATAATTTCGATATCTGATTGGATTAAAATAAAAAAGTAATATGTACATATGATTTTATTCCTAATATATGATATAGATGACGTACATGTACTAAGCAAATCATCTCTATTGATGACATTTATTTTGTCTGATGCTAGATATATACAGGAAGTCTTAACAATTTGTCTATAATTGATATCTCTATGACTTTTGATGTTGATTCTGAAGATATCTCTTTCCCTAGGCCGACTCTTCTACTGTAATGAAAGAGAACTGATGATCCGGCCCTTGAGGACTAACACTACTCTCGTACTGGCTAAGTATGATGGCTGCTCGTCACTTTCACTGATGGGAGACAAGTTGTACTACAATGCCGGCACTGGGTAGTTTATTACAAATTTTTTGTATCAAGAGAAAATAACAATATATTCCTGAAAACCAACACTAACACTAGGTCGTGACGTTTGATACCTACTGCCACTCGTTTTCATTGATGGGGGACAATTGACTTAATCAGTAGATTGTTTTCTCTTTAGTGAATCTGTATTTATCTTGACTTGCACAGCAATGTTGGTTTACCATTGGTCAACACCGGTCACGTGCCGTAGGTATACTTAGCTATGTTAAACTGGGCCACGCTCTTCCCTTGTAACAAACAAGGACGGAGAGTCAAGATTTATCTCCCTTGCACTTTGTTCAGTAAATAAGGCTACATTTACGCCACGCTACGCTCGATTGCTGTAACATCACTTATGCCCTGCACAATCTAAAGTCAGCTTTATGTAATAACTTTACTGGTATAAGTAGAATGTTCTTCTAGCAAAAGATTGGCACAATACATTAGCAAGTCATACCGCATCTCAACGCCATGTTGACCCGCTCATTCGCAGCGAAGTTGTCTATCAGCGAGCTCGAGATTCAATTAATGTATACAGAAAGCCGATCTTTGAACAACAGTTAAGTTCAAAGTCAACGCTAGTTGTTTATTGAACTCTCCAACCAACCTGTAGATTCTGATATGTTGCCTGTCTTATCTATAACTCGGACACTATCAAACTTGCATGGCCCCACTTGACGACGACAGTAACGGGGTTTCTTAGGCCGCATCAAATTGAATGTAGTGCGAATGCACGAGGTCACTTGACCAAACAATCAAAATATAGGAATGCCCGCATTGCTCGGTATTTTGATATTTTTACGTTAATCCTATATTTCGATCTACTACTGTGCGGTTCGCTCCAGTACTAGACCATACTTTTGGTCATTAACACGATGGTTTAAAAATTATATTTGTAAATACCCAAACAAAAGAGTAACACTGATCTGATTAGACGCCATTTTCACCAATCTCATCTTTCAAGCCAGATTTAAAGCATTTAGAAAAGGTGCTCGTCGAGATAAATTAGTTACCACGAATCCGCAAGTTTGATATGGAGATTTAACATGTGTCAGAGTTAAATATTAAAATCAAACTTCGTTGTCGTTTGATATTTAACTTGGACACATGATAACTCTCCATATCAAAACTCACGAACACATGGTAACTTATAATATCAGATGCCAAATCAATTTTTTTTAAATAATTATAAAATGCATATCAACAGTACACATGGAGATATATTTACAGGATAGATATTGCTCAAACAGTGGAGACAAATTCAAGTTAGGATCATAAACACGTTTTCAAGCATCAAGGCGTTAATGCTCTACTTTGGGAGACTGAATTGACCAAAGCAAGAGAGAGTGGTATTGTATGAATGTTACAGTGAGGATATGTGGGTTAAACTTGAAGTTACAAGAAAAAAAATTTAATTTAAAAAAACATTGGTCAAATGAAATATACTAAAATTGTAATAACATTATATTACAATTGTTATACAATGATATTTGTAAGTGCTCATGAAAACGTAATTTATGACAGTGATCGTAGATCTACAACATGTTTCAGAAACACAGTGGAAGTCCTTAATCAATCTGGATCCCAAGTCTCTTCATTTCAAGCTGGAAATTATTTCGGCATAATTCGCTACATAACAGTGAGCAGGAGAAGAGGTAGTGTATTGTGTAATTACACCACCTGTTTTGACTCAAAATTTAAAAAGACTCGTAGAGGCACATTCTTCTTTAGCCAAATGTGACTTCTGAAGAAGGTAAGCCTGAACACTTGTGTAGTTTGGCCTATAGTATAAACTTAAATTTCATAAAGTTTCTCTGCCTATGAAGGACTAAGCCTAACATGATGATCAACCCTTTAACTGGATTGGGTTCCTAAACAAGAGACAGTATTTTTTACAAAGTATTCTATGTCATGACAGGAAAATAGAAGTGCGTTTTTCATTAAACACCATTATTCATACTCATGTATTGACAACTCACCGTAGACATTTAACAACCCCTTAATTATCCATTCGATAAAGTATAACACTTTAAAGACAAACAGAGTTGCCTACCTAGATCCTCCGCTAAGACCTGACGTCACTGCCTTTTAGAGAGTTACTGGCCCTTCATGACAAGACGCGTTTACATCGAGAGGAGAAAATAATTTTCAAAATACTTGAAATACTTGCAAACTAGACAAGATCTAACGATCAGGTGGGTCATGAGAGGCTAAAGTACACGTTAGTGCAGAAAAATGGTGTCGATTGATGTATATAGAGTAAGGATCGGCTCTTTTTCTCAACCAAATGCACGTGAAAGGTTTCTTAACAGTGGGCATGCTATACCCGTGGGTGTTATATCACATAGGCTTATGTGTGCAAACGATATCGAAACAAATCCCGGGACACTCGAAGCTATTATGAATGAGTGACGTGATGCGCACAAATCTCAGAAGTAAAGGTCGACGTTGCTAACCTCAACACTAGATTCATTAAATTTGAAAAGTCCCTAACTGACATTCGAAATGAAATATCAAATATTAAGATGAACCAAGATATAACGAATGACGATATTGTTGCGATGTTGGAAAAGGTAGAGACTGTGAATGAACGTTGGTTCAGATCGACAATGAACTTGACAAACTCGAAGCGTTTAGTAGACGCAATAATGTCATCTTGTACGGCATACCGGAAACCGACGGAGAGAAGTCAATGGCGTGTAAGGAGGCTGCTCTGACAGTGCTTAACGAATGTGTATCTTTCAAAGAATGGAGATCATCTGACATAAACAGGGCTCATCGGCTGGGTACCAAACGTCCTAACGCCGAGAGACCTTGCCCCGTCATAGTGAAGCTACAAGCATCTGATGACAAGGTTAGAGCCTTGAAGGCGAGAGCAGCTCTGAGGGACCAGGGTTACGGGATAGCGAGTGACCTAACAACACGTCAACGTCAACAACTGAACACGCTGAAAGGAACGGGTTAGTTTGTGATTTTCAAGAATGGCCAGATGGTAACAGTACCCCGCACCGACGTCAATCAACATACTTCATGTCTACTCGACGATCAGCGTAGACGCACCCAAACTCGGAACCAGAACCAGAACACCGTGTCGTCTCAAGGAGCATATGCAAGTGCGTAGCTATCCGGTCAAGGCCCAGAACGTTTTTCACAGGGACCAAATTCAGTTGATACCGGTTTAAGTGACCGGGTTGTAACCAGTGACTCGATCGATTTCTTTTCTTTGCTTTGTTGGAATATCAATGGACTTAGGAGCAAACTTGAAGACATTAACCTTTTAAGTTACATTAGTGTTCATGAATTCAAAATAATATGTCTTGTTGAAACTTTTGTTTAAAATCTAAATGATAGGAACTAGTTAGAAGGTTATGATGTGTTTTACTGTCCAGCTATTGAACTTTCAGATCGCGGCCGTCTCTCTGGCGGACTGTGCCTATGTATTCACCAATCAATCAGTAAATGGTGTAAGTTATTGAAAGTAAATATTGATAATGTTTTATGAATTAAGCTGTCAAAAGAAATGTTTTCGATTGATAGGAACATCAATTTGATATGTACTTATGTTCCACCCTTGGGTTCACCTTATTATAATAACTCAAATCAGAACTGCCATATCGATCAACTTGATCAATTTCTTATAGATAATCTGAATGGATTCAGCTCAGAACATATTATGTTATGTGGAGACTTTAATGCTCGAACCGGTGCATGTAACAATCCTCCTGTAGATTTGAATGAGGATTTTAATAATTATGGTTCCTATTCTGATGACGAAACTACTCCTGTCGAGAATTGGACTTCCCATGCTCAGTTATTAACAGCTTTGGTCAGGTACTAATAGATTTATGTTATGCTTTTCATTTGATTATCGTTAACGGCAGAGTAGATGGTGATAAACATGGCGAATTTACATTTTGTAACGAAAGGGGATGCAGTGTTAATGATTACTTTATATGTTCCCCAGATCTTTTTTAATACTTTCGAAAATTTATCATTCATGATCGTCCTGATTCGGACCATATGCCATAAGAATTGAAATGTATTTTTCCTGGAAATAATAGTTTTCAAGGTTTTACAAGTCCCGGTACATTTTTGAAAGATATGTTGGAATGATGCGTTTTGTGATCAGTATTTGACCGACTTGAAGGAGAATATATCGTCTTTTGGAAGCATTCTCATGAACAAACTTAATAGTGATATTGATGGTGCAGTTAATGATTTTGTTATCCCCCGCAACAACGAAGTTGCGGGGGGTATTAAAATGGGTACCGTCCGTCCATCCGTCCGTCCGTCTGTCCGTCCGTCCGTCCGTCCGTTACTCTTTGTGTCCGGCTCATAACTTTGAAACTAATCAACCATTTCAATTCAAATTTGTCATGGAAATGAAGAAACATGTGATAATGTGTCATGAGGAACAATTTTCTGAAAATCTACATAGAATATTAGAATTTTGGAGAAAAAGTGGAAAATTTGTATGAAATTGGTTACAAGTCCCGTCCGGCTCACAACTTCTAAACTAATCATCAAATATTGATCAAATTGGATATGTAGATACATAATCATATGAAGGTGTGTCATGAAGAACAATTTTGAAAATATTTTCATAAAATTTGGTCTTTTTTGGTCAAAAATGAGGACTCTGTTGGAAAACTGTTACAAGTCCCGTCCGGCTCACAACTATTAAACTAATCATCAAATATTGATCAAATTGGATATGTAGATACATACTTATATGAAGGTGTGTCGTGAATAATAATTTTGAAAATATTTTCATAAAATTTGGCCTTTTTTGGCCAAAAATGAAGACTCTGTTGGAAAACTGTTACAAGTCCTTTCCTGCTCACAACTTCTAAACTAATCATCAAATATTGATCTAATTGGATATGTAGATACATAATCATATGAAGGTGTGTCATGAAGAACAATTTTGAAAATATTTTCATAAAATTTGGTCTTTTTTGGCCAAAAATGAGGACTCTGTTGGAAAACTGTTACAAGTCCTGTCCGGCTCACAACTCCTAAACTAATCATCAAATATTGATCAAATTGGATATGTAGATACATAATCATATGAAGGTGTGTCATGAAGAACACTTTTGAAAATATGTTTCTTAATACATATGATCAAATTGATCTTGGAGATCCAAATACTTAAATTTATTTGTTTGATTTTAATGTTGTCAGTTTTCTCGAATTATGCCAATGAATATAAAGTTGGTATCATTTATTTTTTTATTAGAACAGTTTCCTTCATATCCTGGAAAAATTGTGTTATTTTGAGCGGCAAAAATTAATCAGCAATATGAAAAGGAAAACCTATACATATTATGCAATTTGCGGGGGATATAGCTCGACCATGTCAGCTGCTTGTTGATCTTATTTTGATGTCTGCAAATTGTATGAAGAAAACTATAAAGAATGGTCCCAGGTATAAGCCAGTTACTCATGAGTGTAAACAAGCAAAGAGGAATGCTCGTAGGGCTCTAAGAAAATTTCGTTCTCATCGCAATAATTCCAACAGAATAGCCTACTGCAAGGAGCGAAATAGATATAAATCATGTTGTAGAAAGATTCTTTTAGAGCGAAAAAGTAACAGATTAAATAGACTCTCTAGTTCTATTCATTTCCAGTCTACCTTTGGAAGGAAATCAAACGTATCAATAATCAATGTAGTCGACAAGGCACAATATCAAAAACAGAATGGCTCTTCCATTTCAAGACACTGTTCGCAAATGACCAACTATTTGAGTACGACCCTTGTGAAGATATAAGGGATAGTGAATTCGTAACGGATGTCAATGATGTAGATGAACTCGTACTCGATTCGCCGGTTACAGATGACGAAATCATAGATGCAGTATCTAAATTGAAACGTGGCAAAGCAGCAGGTCCAGATATTGTAATTACAGAAATGTTAAAATGTTCGGTACAACAAATTATGCCGTTTCTTAATACATGTTTTAACAATATTTTTACAAAAGTCGTCTTTCCACAAAGTTTGTCAAAGTCAATAATAGTACCATTACATAAGAAAGGAGATCCAGATAATCCAGATAACTATAGAGGAATATCTCTTATGAGCATTCTGGGTAAAGTTTTTACGACCATACTTAATAACAGATTCTCTAACTGGGCTAATATGCGGGATAAAATTCCTGAAAATCAAGCAGGATTTCGCAAAAATTATTCAAAGTTGACCATATTTCCACATTGTATGCACTTATTCAAAAATGTTTATCATGTAGAAAACATAAGTTATATGTAGCCTTTGTTGACTTAAAAAAAAAGCGTTTGACTCTGTAAATAGACATAAACTTTGGTATTGTTTAAGTAAAGCCGGCGTCAAGGGGAAAATGTACAAAATAATAAAGTCAATGTACTCAAATGTAAAATCGTGTGTAAGATGTGGTAGTGATGTAACCGATTACTTTAATTGTCCCATGGGCCTTAGACAAGGCTGTATTGCTAGTCCATTATTATTTTCATTCTTTATTAATGAATTATACTATGACGTTGTGCATAATGATAGACACGGTGTACAATTGTTTCCAGACATGTTAGAGTTATTCATACTCCTTTTTGCAGACGATGTTATTTTGATTTCTGAAACAGTTATTGGCTTGCAAAACCAGTTAAAAATTCTGGAAAGTTACAGTAAGGAATGGAAATTGTCAGTTAATCTTGATAAAACAAATGTTGTTATATTTAGAAGAGGGGGTCCCATTGCATCGAAAGAGAAATGTTTTTTCCAGGGAAAACCCATGAACATTGTTAACCACTATATATATCTTGGTTTATTATTTACATATACAATGAATATGAAACTCTGTATGACTTGTGTCTAAGAGCAAAGAAGGCTTTTATTTCAATTTTATCTATTTCGAATGACTGCGGGGTCTTATCCCGAAATGTTTTTTTCAAACTCTTTGATGCCCAAATACAACCAATTTTACAATTTGGATCGGAGGTTTGGGGTTTTTCAACGCTTCAACTGTTTAGAGAGATTGCATCTAATGGCTTGTAAAAAGTTTTTAGGTGTTGGATCAACGCACTGTAGCCAGATTACCACAGCAGGAAGAGGGTTGCAGAGAGAGGACAGGGCTCTTCCCCCAAATGCGGGGTAGTCTAGAGAACTGGTGACACCTAATGATCTCATTGGAGAAAGGTTCTATGATAAGTGTTAGAATCAGAGGGAGACAGACTCAAGGAGGACCAAAGGTTTGCTACCAGGTGACAAAAAACAAACAAAGAAGCTCCATCAAAGATAAACAAGGGTTTATGGTTGAGATAATGACCTACATGTACAGCCGAGTAGGTATCGGGAAATAACCTTCAAGCGACAGCGAGCAGGTTATATCCGATAGCTACGAGGATGTGGTCATTATCTCACATACACCACATGGCTTTACCACTTTGCATTTAAACAAAAATAGAACATCCACCAAATATTTAGTTACAATGTATTTGGTAGTTATTGTAATGGGATAAAACTTTAGTACAGTCATCTTCTTAACATTCCATTTGCACAATACGCGAATTTCATGTGCAGATTGAACATGTCATGGCGAAGCTGTCATTCAGACAAATATGAGCAAGAAGCAATCTGTTTAAGTTGTTTCGACTTAAAACACCAAAATTCTACATTGAACTTAAATTAAATAATGTGAATACAAATTGTTCAAAACGTCACCGAAATTGCAATGTATGGCAAATTATATTCTTATGTTTAATACACTATTTAGTCCATCAAATATTTTCCTCTTTTTGAAGCAAAAGGTGTTGCTGCACGGACGTTAACAATTTCGTCTTGTGATGCACGGATTTAAAGTAAATATCGTATCGCATGAGCTGTACACAATTGAAAGCACATGGTTTGAAGGTGGAGACGAAAATGAAGTGGTCTCTTGTTTTGAACAAATTTATGGCCGTGTTTCAAGGTCTTTTCATGAGGAAGTAAAGGTGAGTTGAACTTTTAAGTATATTCATGTATTTGCTGTTGAATGTTATTTATTCATGGATCTACGAAAATGCTGAACTATGTTACAGGGGGTTTACACGTTACACAACAAGCTGTCAACAACCAAGTTAATATCTAAGCATGTTGCTGTTGAAAGATGATTGTTAATGTAATTATTATTTTCAATATAATTAAGTAATGTATATAGCAATGTGTACATAATATTAAGAAATAGTGCAACAAGGTACTTATAAGCTTATTACTCTGAAATTAATTTATCATGTTTCTTTCATACAATTAATCACATTACTCGACATTTAAAAATAGGATTGGTCCATTAAAAAGTATACACTAACATTATTCAAAAGTCAGATTCAAAATGTTTTGAAATACAATTAGCAACCTAGAGACAGTTTAACAATAAGCAATTAAGTCAAACATCGACAAGCAATTTACAAAGATCACCGGTGTTAAATTTCAACAACGGACGTTACACTTTTGTTTCAGGGACTACATCTGAACATTTGATTGACAATCGAAACAACATTAAAGTCGACATTATTACAGTTATACAACAAATAAATTAAATGGATAATTAAACAAGCCCAGATGAATGGAACAGAGTTTAGCTTGTCAAAGGATTGGAAACATTGTTCACTTGGATCTGCGTCCTACTCGCTGAAGCTTTTCAGTTAACCAGGAACGACGTGAATTTGTGTGTGAGTGTTAAGATGTAAATACTAGAAGATCTTGCGTCTGCATTCATCATGGATAAGCACAAAGCACAAAATGATTTCACCATGTGGTGCATTTTATAGTTAAATAAGCTATCTTTCTGTAAATAAACTACGTTTCAAAATTGTTTTGAATTATGCATTCTTTCGTATATATGTCTTTGATACAAAGTCAACATTTCAAGGTGTTGGGTACCTTGACGTACCCTAAAACACAGTGGTTGTAAGTTCTCTCGAGGTTTGATACCACAAAGAAGTGAGGCAAAGCCGAACTTGTATGTGGTATCGAACCGAGAACACATCGACGAAACACACATTCGATGTGAAGAGGTAAGGTTATACAATAAAACCATCGCATGCCTGGTTATACGAAATAGTTAACCTCTGATATTGACCTGATAACCACACCACGTGGTGTATTACATATATAACACTTGCTACGGGTGAGACCCCTCAACGTGATTGAGGGAACCTCCTGAACGTAGGTGCCCCTTGGTTCCATTGCTGGGCAAAAATTTGCATCCCCAGACAAGCAGCTGGTGATATCAGCCATAGGTAGTTTAAATGCAGGGCTATAATGATATCTCAATGTAGTTGAGCCATGGCTTTGGATATTCAAAGAGGGTCCTGCAAAGTACGTTGCTCTCTTGTCCAACCAGACAAGCTGATGTATCAGTCCTTGGCGCACTGAAGTAAGGTTACTGCAAGGTCGCACCAGCACGTGAGTGTTGAGAAAGACCTGTAAGGGTCTGAGTTGCAGTCTACCTCCTTTCAGAAACCTAAGGATTCTGGGTGGACTATACAAGTGCTACAAACCTCTCAAGCACTTCAAGCAACTAACTCTCAAACGCCAAGCGCTTCAAGGGCCTAGCTCCACAAGTGCCAAACGCTGACAACACCAAGCAAACAACTGGCCCGCAACATGCGCCCCTGAAAATCTATGTGCCATCACCTGGAACTGTAAAGCAATTAACACCACCTACCCAGGCATGTAGGCCAGTGCAGCTAATGCACCGAAAGCACGAGCTGAAATTGACAACCCTTCACTTGTGATAAATCAGACAGGCCTGTCAGCACTAACTGCAGAAACCTACAGCCAGTTTACCCCAAACCCTCACTCATATGTCTGCTCAAGTGAAAGGAATCAAGGATAAGGGCATAATGTAATAAGTTGAGGGAACCGTTTAATCAGAAAACTTAGTTTATTTCTTGGAGCTGCTCAAACACACGTCTGAAAGACAAGGGAAAAGATTAGGTGGTGATATCACTCCATCTAGCGGAGCATCAGAGACGGGGAACAGGGTAGCTAACTCTTTCCGTTTACCGTGATATACTGTCTGGAGTGGATAATGAAACAGTAAGAATATGGCTATGGTGAGTTGTCTACGAGAGTAAATTGAAAGCATTGAATCGTTGATAACATTATGGACACTGGCCCCAAAAGCCAATGGGGTATGAAATAGGGTTGTTTTAGGTTATATACGATTATATTTTATATTCAGAGTCAAATGGTTATTGTATGACTAATGTCGTAATTGTTGAATGCAATCAATATGTTCTTGTATGATCGTCCTTGTGAATTGTTGTGTTGATAAAATAAGTGTAATGCCTAATTTATACATGTATGACTAACATGTTACAAGTTAGTTTGACCATACCTGTAATGATTAGTGTAATATTGTCACGGTAACATCGGTCACACATGAAGAGGAGGGTGTCATAATGGAATTCACTAATGAGAGATGTGACGATAGTAAACAAAGTATGATTTCATTATAAAACTGCACATAATGTTTTAAAATGAAAATCATTCCCTGTGTTATTTTGCAAATTCACTGGTTTTAACTTTAAGTATATTAAACCTAAGAAAATCTACTGTCTACTGTATATTGACAGATGATTAATCTATAATGGTTAATGCTTGTTTCAGAATGTGTCACTGGCTTTTATGGAGCCAACTGTGCATCTACATGCGGGAAGTGCTTCAATAATGAGTCATGCGATTCAGAGACTGGGATATGTCCAACAGGATGTGAAAACGGATGGATAACAGAGAAGTGTGACAAATCAGTAACAAGTAGGGTCAAATCTTTAGTTCACAGAAAGTCCTTTTATAGGCATGTAGATCATGCTCTGAAGCTCCCAGAACTTATATTCCTTGCAATCCTGTCAATTAACTGGAACCCACTTTCATGGTTTCCCTTTGACACCCATTGACCCAGCTTGTCTTATATGAAAATGGTAAAAGTCAAGATGTGAAAGATCCAATAACTGACAAATCATTAACGAGTAAGTTCAATTATAGTTTTATGATTGTACGAGAACATAGATTTATAATCCAATTGATAGTGTTCTTGCCATAATAAAGCCAACATACATTTTCGTTAGCTTTAAAGCGTTGCTAAGTGTTATAAACAGAGAGCATTGCACATTTTAAAAGTGAAGGTCGGAACCTCTTGTGAAAATTCCAATGATGTCACACGCTTTAACATTTTAAATACCTATTGTAACCATGAATATATTAAGATATAAATGATACATTGCAGACTTTAATCTAAGAAATTACAACAAAACTATATGGTTCTTTAGCGGTATGATTGACCAAGCAGTGTCAAAACTCCTACATCGAGAAACGGACTGAAAAATTTTACTCACTGGTACAAAAGGCAGTCAAGTCTGATGTACAAACACTTCATTTACGCATCTTTAGTAGTTTTTACTATCTGGCTTGTTTAGTTCGGATTTGAAATATCACAGGCTATCTTCTGGTGTAGTGCTCTGTTTATGTTCGTTGTTTCAACGCAATCAGCAAACTAAGCTAAACGGAAGAAGTTCTTGCCCCTAAGTGGGATAGACATTCCCTGTTTGTTACGTAAGATGAAAGAAAAGACACATTGAAATGCATTTCATTTGAAAATTATCGTTTTTGATAGATTTTCAATTTTTATAACCACTTAAGTGGTGACAAAATAACTAAAACAGTAATAAGAGGCAATTAAGACGAGGAATTACATGTTGTCAATTCACTGTTAAAGTCATTACACTGTTCATTTGCAAATTTATTATTTCAATATATAACTGCAAATAATGTTTTAAAATGAAAATCTTTCTCTGTGTTATTTTGTTCATTCACTGGTCTTAACTTTAAATATGATTAAACTATAATGGTTTATGCTTGTTTCAGAATGTGTCACTGGGTATTACGGAGCCAACTGTGCATCTACATGCGGGAAGTGCTTCAATAACGAGTCATGCGATTCAGAGACTGGCATATGTCCAACAGGATGTGAAAACGGATGGATAACAGAGAAGTGTGACAAATCAGTAACAAGTAGGCTGAAATCTATAGTACACTGAAACTTGCGTTTCTTGCAATAATATCTATAAACTGGAACCCACTTTCGTATGTTTATTTTGATAATGACTTTCAAATGGCAAATGCTGTAAAATTCTGCAATACCAATTTCACTAGCTTCGTTAATTTCCACATATTTATTTCTATACACTTTTCTTTCTATTCTTCTCATTTGCTGTCTGGACTCTTTCTTAAAAACTTTATACTCAATACTGATATTTTGGTATCTTTAGGGCTGGACTAAGGGTCACACACTTTGCATACCTCAAAAGTTAAGGGCGGGACTTCTTGTGAAAATTCTGATGACGTTTTAACATTTGAATACCTATAGTAACCCAGAATACATTAACATAAAAATGATACATTGCAGACTTTAATCTAAGAAATAACAACGAAACTGTATGGTTCTGAAGCCATATGTTTGACCAAGCAGTGTCAAAACCCCTCCATGGCGAAACAGATCGTTCAATTTTACTCACGGGTACCAAAGGCATTCCAGTCTGATGTTCGAACACTTCATTCTTCATTCTTCAGTAGTCTTTTCTTTGGGCTTATTTAGTTCTGATGGAAAATTACACAGGCTATCTTGTGGTGTAGCGCTCTGTTTATGTTCGTTGTTTCAACGCATTCCACAAACGTGGCTCTTGCCCCTGAGTGGGATAGAATTTCAAAAATCGTAATCGTTTAAAGATTATCATTTCTGTACCTTGCAGAAAAAATAGAGCTCTGTAGCTCATCAGGTTTTGCATTTGATTTTACAGGCCAGATGAAAGATTCAATTTCACGAGAGAAATAATGTATTGAACAATATTGAAGACTGATGCTTATGTGCTCTGTAATCAGATATGTTAGTAATCGTTTTGTACATTTTGATTAAAACGTGTATATGTGGTCGAACATGATATTGATAATGCTCTTATCAGTTGTCCCTTTGCATAGACAAATTGTACTGACAGATGGTTCTTTCATTTACTGTCATAATGTTTATTATACTATTGAATTGTTAATAGTACATTACATTACACCACTTCTCATATCATCAACATTTGCAAAAAGACACAAATATTGATTCTGCTAAATAATGTGTAGACTAAGGAAATGTTATTTACCAAATGTGTCGAAATACAAAATAAACCGATACTATACTCTGTTACAGCTGTTCCTCTATGGGTCCACGGTCTGCTTGTTGGAGTCATGTTGCTAATCTTCATAGTCGCTGTTTCTGTGATCACTTTACAGAAGTGGAGAAAAAGTCACAGTATGTGTTTCTATTCTCCTATAATGATTAATATGATAAACTGAAATATCAAAGTGAATTAAACTTGTTTTAAACCAGGGAGACCAATAAACAATTTTGTGTTGTTTATCGTATCATGAGACATCATACTATCATATCAGCAAGAAGTATGCCATGTATTAGCATATCATATTACAATATAAAATCAATTAATGTAAGAAGATGAGTAATATTAGGATCATCTTTACAACGTCACGGTCGAAACAAAAAAAACTTTTCTGTTCCTCCTTTGACATCATTGTCCGTAATTTCTGTGCCAGCATTTCAACCTGCATGTAATAAAAATAGTCCAATCAAAAGACATTGATTGAACTCTGGTTGTTGGGTAATCCTGCAGCGATACATTACAACTGACTTAACGAGGACATGTTTTTAAGATAATAATTTCAAGTATTAGGTAAGTGTTTTCAATCACAATTATGTTTTCAATCACAATTCATGCAGTAACGTATTTATTCCAAGAAGAGGTTTTTGCGCCCAAAAAAATAAAAAAATAAAATCATGTTGTTTTCTACAATAATAATGAATACTTCGAATTCAATATATCACTGCACTAAGCAATCTGAAAATAAACCTTGGACTTGAAACAAGAGTTACCTCCCTTTACAAATTGGCCTTGACATTCACGATTCAGGGAAAAGTGTTCGAGGAGGGCAATTTTGTGTATGGAAAGGCATATAGTTGCCACAAAGTTGATTTCCACTAGGAGTTAGCTGGGACAGGTTTAGACCTATCCTATATATTTGTCCTAAGTTAGGATATCTTAGCACTGGGATAGTTTTGAGAATAGGGTAGGATTTTTTCTTTAACATTAGGATCAAAGTAAAGATATCTTTGAGATAGGATGTTTTTGAGAATAGGGGTCCAGGTATTCTTTGCTGTGATGGCAAGGTCTAAACGAGGAGAGTAGCAAGATACGTTTTCACCTTCCCGTGGGAAGATGTACTAGGATTAGTTTAGGGCTTGTAGTTGTGATGAGGTGGTTGTTTCGGTGGGTTTGTCAGATATGACAGAAACTACGCCCACTTTTGTCTTGTTCTGTTACAAGTTCAGCAATGCAATTAACATTTTTTTCTGTTTTTTTTTCAGAAATTCAACATGGTTTTGAGATGCATGGGTAAGTGATTTATGAGAAAAACTATACATTTGTATATCCCCACAGAGGACATTCACGTCCGTTCTACTCGCCCTTTCAACAGTAGTCGTCGATATAAAACGGGTCTAGTCTATGGTACCATCTTTTAATATCTTATACTTGAGTTGAATATTTGAATTTGTAAGTTTCATATTGCATGATTCCTGCCATTTAGTCTTATATTCTCTCAATAGTCGGAAATGTATAAACAATTTATTCCATTGCCTTATAGGCACACTGAAAGCCCAGATGACGATTCTGTGGTGTATGATGAAGTTGTGTTTGATGAAGAAGAACCAAGGACTGCTGAGTCTCGACCTGGAACCTCTGAAGCTACTGGTGATGTCAGGTCTTCAACACATGAACACTTTCACTACCACACTATCAGGTAGTGTTATGTAAATATGTCAGCATTTCAGCACATTAAATAAAATATCAAATACTTTTACACCTTAACTTTTACATAAACAAAAGAATAATTAAACAGCACTAGAAGTAAGATGTATACAGTTTTGCAAAGTTTGAAATCATAGCAAATCTTCACAAATGCAACTTATGAAATTAAGCAAATACTAGGGAAAACGTTGTATAAACCTTCAAAGTATTTACATCATTGATATCTGATAAAAGTAAAGGAAGTATTCTTTTTGAAAACATGATTTTGTATTATTATTGTTTTTTTAAACATTGATTGTCTTTTCTTTTTAAACGAATAAGTTTAGACAACGAGCATGCTGAGCGAAGAAGGCTGCCACAACTGCCCATACGTCACAATGAGGAGATTTCCATGGTTGGATACAGCTGTATATCCCAAACATCTGGCTTTG
The DNA here is from genome assembly GCA_916613615.1 of Steromphala cineraria. Classification (NCBI taxonomy): domain Eukaryota; kingdom Metazoa; phylum Mollusca; class Gastropoda; order Trochida; family Trochidae; genus Steromphala; species Steromphala cineraria. Next base: position 29,354,800 of record OU744737.1, on the reverse strand, counting down.
ATGATGGATCTGTCAACATCACTCCCTCATTGACTGAGAGAAACACTGATACAAGTTCAACATTATTTCTTGATCGTCAAAGGAATCTGTAAGATTTAATAAAATCATAATGATAAATGGTGATCATTTGAATTGATTTCAGAATTTTGAAGAATTGTTAAACATAAAAAGATACAGTAGAACATGGATATAGCAAACACCGTTATAGTGAACACCCGGATATAGCAAACAAATTTTCAAGTCCCGTTTCTATATAATATCATTAAAATTATATGCTTATAGAGAACACCTTATATGGCAAACTAAATTCTTTGGTCCCTTGGAGTTCGTTATATCCGAGTTCTACTGTATTTAAACGATGAAGTAAGGATTACATAAAGCATGTTTAACATTATTTCAGAGACAGTGATGGTTATGAAAAACCAAGACATCCATGTGATGCAAACACTTCTGAGGTTGAGAAGGAAGATGAAGACACAAACTATGTAACTCCAGCTCCGGACATTGGAACCCAACACGCTCAGTACATTACTCCGATTGCTGAACAGATGAATCAGACACTCGACTCAATCATGATTGATCGATATAGCAGCAGGTAATGAATCTTCTTGTTATCTTCATCATTATCATCCTGTTCGTTGTTTTGTAACCGTCATCATTTCATTCATCATAAATGGCATCGTTGTAATCATCAGCATTATCATCCCCATCTTCATATCAATTTCATTATCATAATTTGATTTCTTGTCCACAATGAGTATTCTATTTTATTGACATAACAACAGGCAATTGATTCTTTGCCATCACCATCATCGTCCACCTTTCCGTCATTATCACCATCTTCTTCACTACAATCACCATCAACATCATCATCATTGTCCTTGCCATCACCATAACCATTTCTGTCATCTTCACCACAATGACCATCAACATCATCATCATTAACAAGACCATCACCATTACATTTTTTGTCATCATCACCGTCATCTTCACCACAATCACCAACAACACCATCATCATCATCATCCCCATTTCCATTCCCATTTCTGTCAACATCACCGTCATCTCCACCGTCATTTTCACCACAATCACCATTAACTTATTCAACATCATCATCACTATCACCATCACCATTTCCGCCATCATCATTGTCAATTCAATGCCATTAATTTCACATAAGTTTATTTTTATATTTAAGACACCATGAAGGTCAAGGAAGACCAAGAGAGACATGTCTTCAAAGAGATTCTGAAGTTGATACGGAAGATGAGAACACCAACTATGTTACTCCAGCTTCTGACATCGACAACTTCCTTGAAACTTCAACAGCCAGGGTTATCTACATCACTGCTATATCTGAAGATGGGAATCAAATGAATCTGTAAGATTTAACACTATGATGCAAATAAATAGGGATCAACGAATTGATCTCAGATTTAAGTGAAATGTTAAAGACTCAAGAAGATATTTTAACAAATAAGGAAAATATGTAAACAGCACTGGCGCCATATTGAGGGTCGTATCACATAAATCATTTTTAAATATTTCAGGGACAATGATGGTTATGTAAAACCAAGACAGTCATGTCTTCCAAACGCTTCCATGGTTGAGGAAGAAGATGAAGATACAAACTATGTAACTCCAGCTCCGGACATTGGAACCCAACCTGTTGAGTACATTACTCCGATTGCTGAACAGATGAATCAGACACTCGACTCAACCCTGATTTTTCAACAAAGCAGCAGGTAATGTATCCATCGTGATCCTCATTCTTTGCTGATATCTTTATGATCATATACATCATTATCATCATCATCGTCACAACAATCACGATAATAATTATTATTATCAATGTCATTGTCACACCCTATAATACGCACCGTCGACAAATGAAGGCACTCCTAGCTACGGAAGGTATTGACGTATTACGGAAGGCCAATGGCCACTCATGTGATGGATGCGACAGTTTGAAACTAAATGTAAGTCTTAATAATTGTTTAATTTAAAACCCTTATCGCCTAAATTGATGTTTCATACGATTAAGTTGATGATGTAGTGCAGAAAACTGTTAAAGTGAGTATTTAAATTCTGTAATTCGTCGTCAAGCTACATATATTGGCATTTTAAAACATAATTTGTAGATAAAATCAATTATTAACAAGCAATTACGCTTTGAAATATCAGAGTGATTTAACATGCGTTGGGTTTCAGTCAAAGATATCCTTGCAACATATGTTCCGATAAACCTTTTGATTAAAAGAAATATTTATTTATCACATCAACGTGCTGTTTCAAAAGTGTTGCAGGGCACATGCACACTGCACTGTCTTGTCCAAGCAACATAAGGCGCATAACCCCTTCTTTATTGTGATACAGAAGGAATACCATAAAGATTATATACATAGAACTCGACTGGTTCTAGACAGTTTGTTTGTGATAACCTCTCGAAAACCTTTATGCAGCATCATAAAATACCACTTCTCGCTTTTAAATAAAAGTCTTCCTCAAATCAGGGCATAACATGTATGACTTTACAGTATAAGAATTTCTAAGAAACTTTACCGAAACGTCCCTATTGTGAAATAAAGAAGTTGATCATCCATAAAACATTCTTGTCATGTCAATGATGAAACAGTTTGTTAGTATCCAACAGAGAACCTCCCTATTCACTTCGCAAAAAATAACAAATGACATGCATCATACAATTAATTTTATCAAATGTATCACACACTATCACACAACATTACACGTGAATACATATACAGAACGTCATACGTGTGCATTTGGGTCGTTTGTATTGAACGAGTAGATGTCATGGACGCGGAGGAACAACGAGTTCGAAGAACGAGTTGTTTCTCCGCGTCCATGACATCTTCGAGTTCAATACAAACGATACAAATGCACACGTATGACGTTCTGTATTTATTATATACTCTCTTTTTGACCTTTTTAAAAGTAATTTTGAATTGCTTAAATAATCCGAGACGTCGCAGTGCGCATTGATACATAATGCAAAGAAGGCGATTACCTATGACACGCTCGACTGATGATTTGATACCTCAATTATCTGTTTATTTTCTCATTACTTTGCGAAGTTAAACGTAAGAGGCAATTTTCTCAAGTGTGAAAACTAAATACAGTGATAATAGTTTATCCTTAGTTATTATTTTTAAAGTTCTGAATATGATAACGTTCCGAGCGTTCCGATTCCGAGCGACGGGATCCTCTCAAACGACGTCACCATAGAAATGACGTCATAATCGTTGTAGGCTATGACGTCATAAGGGCCAAGTGTCGCTGGCGATGTTCTCGGAGTTTTGTTTAGGATTTCCTTTTTTATAGTGTTTTGCAGTTTCTTTACTAACGATAACACTAGTTTCTCAATATATTTTTTTCAATATCATATTAAAAAGTAGGTTTGTTACCAATGCATTGAGATACGTCGAATCCGGTGTTCTAATTAGGAAAATGATTGTTACGTATGGAAAATTCCGAGAATTGCCGAAGCTAAAGAAAAGTAGAACCGGCAGGCGTGCAATACGGATTCTGGAGTGCAATACGGAATTTGAAGACGTATTCCGTATTGCACCCTTGTATTACTATCCTAAGATTACATGAGTATATAATAAATAAATGAAATGGCCCATACCTATTTTGAAATGTATAAAATTACACAAATTAATTGTTACACTGGCTAATAGGGGATAAAAGACGTCCCTTTGTAACGCCTGTGCTACATAAAAGGTTTTTAACACTTGCACTCATGACGCCAATACGAAGCTCTCCATTTCAAGGACTTGTTGCATTTGTTACATCTGTAACTTTAAATTTCATTGTGCTTGCCCTTTACATGGTCTGGCAATTCGTCAGTTCTTGCAAATGTAATAGCACAGACTGCGCACGTGTGCGTTTTAAGGGGGACCTTTGTATGACTTCATGTGTCGTGTAAGATTACCTTTAGTGATAAATGTGTGTCCACATTTGCATTTGTTATCCTTGACTGCTAGATGTTTCTGCATATGTCTCACCAAATGGTTCTTGTTATGAAACTTTTCCCCGCAAATGTTGCATTGATTTTTGCAAGCATTCTCATGAATTCGAGCAATGTGGTTAATGAGACCTTGCTTTGTGAAATAGCTTTCTCCACATTCAGAGCACATGAAAGTTTTCGGCTTGGCCGTGCATCCATGAGATTTTAGGTCGTAACTTTCATGGAACTATCTTTTGCAATTTCTGCAGCTCAATTTTGCTTCAGAGTGTTTCTTAGTATGTCTTTGCAAAGATCACTTACAGTTTGCAATGTAACCACATTGCTTGCATTTGTACTTCTTGGAGCTGTGTTTCGTTTTGGCATGCTTGCTGGGTGTACTTCTTGTTATAGGGGCTGTTGTTATTGTCTCCACGGCTGAAACATCTAACAGAGGGCCGTCAATTACTTCTTAAACCATATTGATCTGAAAACACAATATGATAACATTCAATAAGCGTTTAGTTAGATATGCCCAAATATAATTGAGCAATAAACGATCTTTTCAGTACCATTTGAGGTCATAATTTGCAATTTGCATCAACATTTCTATTCCACTTATCCGTAACACTCTCAATTACAAAATATGTGCCTTCCTGTACTCAAACATTGAGATACCTTTAGCCTTCCGTTCCCATTTTTTTCTACACAATTTGGATGAAACAACATCTCAATTTGGATGAAACAACATCTCAATTTGTTATTACATATTCAATAATTATGAAAATGACACAAATGATTCTTTGATACGAAACCATTAGTTCGAAATATATTTGGTATATCTATTCTAATTATATTAGAAGATATTTACAATCACATGCAGTTAGTTCATCACGTAACCATAAAAATTCACTTTACTATTGATTTACTCCACAATCGGTGTATTTTCCATATATTGACTCATATCATATTTGAAATAACAACTTTGTGAACAAAATCATGCCATTTTGTCACCAATTTACCGACGTATAGCTCCTTACCTTGTGTTAGAATGCGCTCCATTCAGCTCACATCCGTCACGTGATTGATCATTCACCTTCCATAACGCGTCAAAGTCTTCCGTAGCTACGCGTGCCTTTATTCGTCGATAGTGTGTACTATAGGGTGTGATTGTTATCATCATATTTTGTCATCATTACCACTATTTCGGTCACCATTACCGTCGCATCCCAACCACCGCCACTATCGCCGTCATCTCCACTGACATTTTATAATACTTTTATTTTGTTTAACCTGTGAACACTTCAAAGCACTCAGCCTTCTCTTTGTGACAAGGCTCAACTGTTGACTGTAGTCCATGGCAAGCTTAATCTGATAATCAAATATTGTTTGTTCAAGTTAGGAGCTTACCACAGTTTTTCGAAGATCTGCCAATATTCACATTAGATGGACAGTTTTTGCAGGGGTTGGTTTTTTTCAGAATATCAGGCTAAGGGTTCAAAGAGGCGGAGACATTTTATGCTTTTTATTAAACTTTGAGTTAAAGTTAATCTGTTAATCTGCCGCTGATTTCCAAACATTATATGTTCATTTTAAAAAGTCTGCACCAAATTTAAATGTCTACAGCTAATACATATCCATACCTTACCTCGTCCTCGATACTCAGAGTCAATGTTCCAATAATTCTCCACCCTGGATTCAACCGTTTCTTATATTTATTTTATATTTTATATTAAGTGTTCGATGTTTACCGAAATTGTTAAGTTCTTCAGATATTGACTGACTTGATTGTCTCAAGACATTCAGTTATCTCATTTCCTTAATTTTCAGTGTCCTTTTTAGTTTTTAAGTACTTCAAACACAGCAAAACTGATTCAACAATGTTTCAAGTATTCTATTTTATCATACATTATTATATGATGGACGAGTGATCTGTTTTCTGATTGGCCGAGGCAGCTGGTCATCGACAGTGATCACACCTTATGTTGCCCGCGGGAAACGTCACGCGAGGTTAACATAACAATCCGATGACCTGGAGCTAAAAATAGATCGCCACTACGAGGAGCGCCGTAAAGAAATGCTTCCAAAAAAATCCTTAAAATAATTGAATAGTTTTCAAAATAGTTGAAATTTCATGAATCATATAATAAAACAGTTGTTGACTTCAGTTATCGGTGAATCCAATGGTTTATTGACCTCGGAAACTTATGTTCCGAGGTCAATAAACCATTGGATTCACCTCAACTGAAGCCAATAATTGTATAATGGCTAGTGTTCTCGGCATAATAAAGCCAACGGATATTTTCAATATCTGTTTTGATCACGATTTGAATGAAACCTACTGAACAATATTTACTCACAGGTACCAAAGGCAGTTCAAGTTTCATGTTCCACTTCATTTAACCATCTTCTGTGTTCATTACTTTAGTTTAGGTTTGTTTAGTTTGGATTTGCAAATTCAAAGACAATCATCTAGTTTAGCTCTATGGGTGTAAATTTTTGTTCTTTCAACGCAAGCCGTAACGTAGCCGAAGGGAACCAACTCTTGCCCCTTAATGAGATTGACCTGTCCTTTCGATGACGTCGGATTGAAGAACGTCAGTTCAATACCGCCAACGACCATTTAAAATGTTTTTAATTTTTCAAAAAATCATTATATTTGATATATTCATACATTTCAAAAGTTTTGAGTCGTTAGAAATAGCTAAAACGGCAATAAAAGGCATTCGTGAGGATGAATTATATTTTGTTGATTCACAGTCACAATCAATGCTCTGTTAATTTGCATATATCAACTGTAAACAACGTCAAATCTTAAGATAGTATAATAATAAATTTAAAATGACATTGTATGATAAAGAAGTTATCATGCTCGTGTGTTTTTGAATTGTAAATATCCTGCATTAGGAATAAACACTATCTATTCAGCTCGCCAAGGCTCGCATAATACAAGGTTTATTCCTAATGCAGGATATTTACAATCCCAAAAGACACTCTCAGGATAACCTCTATTGACAACCTTTTACGAATGAAATACTGTTACAGGGTGCAATACATTTCTCCGATTCCTGGAGAGAGTGTTGAAGGTAGCAATGCCATGGATACCGAGACTGGGTAAAGACTTTTTTCGAAGTGCCATTCAGGTTGAAAAAGCATGCATGAAACTATGATCTGTATAAGTAATTAAAGGAATTTCTGGATTGTTTTAGTTATAATATTTAAAACAATGAGAAATGTGTTGAAGCTTCATTAAGTTCATATATCAAATATAGGAATTTTGAATGAAAACAAGTCTATAAAATTTATTCATGTTTAAATGTCTCTTTGCATCTGATTAATTTTGAAGATGATTTTCTGTTGACCTGGTTATGGTATTGATAACAGAAATCTTTTATTTTCTCAAGGGCACCATCCCCTGACTCAGATGCTCACTCATATCCGGTTGACATGGACGGTTATCTGATCCCAGGAACATCAGAAAAGTGAAAATGTTTACAGAACTCGCTATAAACCACATGACTTCAGTGATTATTTTGATGTAAGAGGGGAAATCAATAAGTTCGATATAAAGCACACGATAACAGTGAGTGAACTGATATACGAGAGTAAGTTAATAAGTTCTAAGAACTTGATATGAAGCACATGACTACTGTGGTTAATTTTCTCCTTTTCTTAGTCTTTTTGACTTTGAAACTGACCATGGCCTTAAACAAGATGTTACCCAATTGGTCCCTCAGCTACACTTCAGCTATATTGAGTTCATTGTCAACGACAAAGTGCAAATCGAAAATAAAAAATTACTGTAAGCTAGAACTTGACTGTAGGGAGGACGATTCAGTTGTTCAAAATTTCACTTTTGAAGCACCTTGTGTGCCGATAATTAAGTCGATAATTATGCACCGTTGCTCTTATATGAAGACGTTTGACTCAACAGTCGACATGCCTCAACTCTTTCCATCACTGAGGCTCTCGTCTGTTTCATAAAAGTGACACAGTGTATATTTCTTAAATTTCATATCTCAGCACTGAACTTGCAAATATATTTATTTATGCATAATATCTCTAAAATGCGTGATTTCATGAACAAATCATGAAAACATCTCAAATATGTTTAATATTCGAAATTATGCATCAAATAAATCTACCTATTAGTTACAACACCTAATAAACACTATCGAATCGAATATATCTTCTTGTCAGCTTATGACAAGGTTCAAAAATAACGTTTGGCGAATTTGCTCGCGCCACTAGAGCCACATTGTCCGGTTTTCAATCAAAAAAATTCCCGACTTTGAATGGCCGTATTTTCGCTCTAATGTACTTATTGATCTTTAACTTGTAATTTTCAGTGACACTTAGTGGTTCCCGATGTAATAACATTGATTTCAAAATTTGATAGTATCAACATACTCTGTTTCTCTTTCAGTGGGTTTAGTGAGCTCATGTGATTGAAACCTTGAATAATCAAGAATGCACTGTTGTGTCCTGTTGTTAGTCCAACAGTGAATATGCCGCAACTCTTTCCTTCAATGCGACTCTCATCTGTGTCAGTTAGTCAACATAGTAGGTTGTTTTTAATGACTGATAGTCCGGTATCATGCCCCTAGAAGAAAAGTTGAAGGTTAAGTTCGGAACTTTTTGGTACTGTGGCTCTCATCTTAGTCAGTAAGTCAGCATAGTAGGTCGGGTCCTGTGATTTAGCTTTCAATTACTGAAAGTCCGGTATCATATCCGTAGAATATAGAAAAGTTGTGGTCATGATCTGAAAAGTCGAAGGTTAAGATCTGGACTTCTCTGGCACTGGGAAATGATATTGCTTCCATTGCATGGATTCTTATTTGACCTCTGGATCCTAGTTATGAATCCATCTTTCTTCGAATTCAACTGGGCGAGCATGAAAATTATATGGATGATCATTATAAATGTATATATGTATATAGATGTTATTGGAACTCTCAACTTGATATTTTTTCATTTACATGTTCAATTACAAAATTGTATAACTAGTTTGTTCCTTCAACTTATCACTTACATATATAACCATCTTTGTATTTTATATCTCTTATATCCAGTCATAAAATAACTTTTGCATGTTTTCACTTATATATTCAAAAGATTGTAAAAAATAATTTTTGAATGACTATAGCCTTTTCCTAAAAAAATGATAATAAACTTTTAAAACCTAAAGTTTTTTAAACAGTTTTGTTTAATTGGTTTTGCTACAAGTTCATATCCTTAATAATGTTATATTGTCGTATATACTGATCTGCCTTTGAAAACGCACCACTAGAAGACGATTGGTTTTTAACATTTAAAAACAAAGAAACCATCAATACCATCAATATTAAGCTTAAACATTGTGGTCCATGAACTTTAACTGCAAATTGACAAAATTACGATCGCAATTGTTGCAAATGTGGACTTCACTGATGACTTTCTACCACCTCGCAAATCGGAAATCGGACATTCCTTAACGTTTAGGATCATTGCAATTCTCGCAATATTATGTTCATATTTATAATCAGGGCCTAGATTTTCGAAACTCTCTTAGTGCTAAGATAGTCTTAAGCCAATGTTAAAGTATGGTCCTTTAGCACTAACAGAGGTTCGAAAATATGTGTCCAGGTTAATGTCTTGGATGTTTCACACAGTCTGAGCTCTGTCAAGTCAAGGATTCCGTTCCACAAAACAGTTACAATTGATCGTTTATCTACAATTGATTTTAATCAATAAAAACTGACATGTCCTTAATAATACATACTAAACACACACTGTTTTTCTTTACTTTATATCGAAGTACAGATTTAATTTTTACTTATTCATACACAGTAAAGGATCTTCCTGATTACAAAAAATGAAAGTTTTTTTAAAGAAATGAAATACTTCATTGAAGGTTACCTGGAGAAAATCCCTTTCTTAGGGATTTGAAATTTTGTTCTTTCTATTGATATGCTTTAGAATTGTTAAAGTGCATTAACATTGTTTGTTGATATAGTATATATATGTCTTGACGGAGAAGGATAAGGTTTGATAATGAATGAACAGGTATCAAAGTCTTTTTATTATGAAAATAATAATTTGATAATGAAACTAGTTGTCACAATACACGATGAATTTGACTAAACTCTCGCCATCGTTTGACGAAAAGATAATTGCTCTGTTGCCTTCATGTTAATTTGTGAAAGTGTAAAGGGAAAATACCCAAATATACCGAGAACTAACCTGACGAATTCGAGGGTTAATCTAGAGATCTAAAACGAGGAAGTGACATGTTCTATTACCCATACGGGCGAGGATAGACAAGTGGATACATTTGATATCTGCACATGTGCTTGTTAGTGATTCTAAACGTTAATTGGTCTGTTTCTAGGAGAACGAAAGACGATGGGTCGACGGAACTATTTTCACGTTTCATTGATATCAATTTATGACGTGTATGTCAACTAGGTTAAAAGAAATCGTAGATCGCTAAATATTAGTGTACATCATATTTCTAACAGGTTGATATTTAAACGCAGGATTATTTGACACAATTCATCTATGTGTAAAATTTCATTGTGATCTCAAGATTGCCTTTTAAGGTACATCAGCGCTGTCCGTTTGTAAACAAACATGGCTGCCATCGAAAATTCATGAACTCTATCCAAGTACAAGAATTTCATTGATCCATACTGTCTAAAGATTGAAGATTGATCTGAAACAAAATGAATACACTTTTATTATTCTACCCCAGATTGAGAATTTAGTGTATGTTATGTAATGTTGATCCTTAATTTTGTGGAAATTGAGTCATTTTGAACGGGCCACATTCAACAGATTTCAAATCCTTACATTTTTACACAATATGATTAATGGTATAAATGTTCATGTGCTCACATTTTAAGAACACCAAAAAGCAAATTTTAATAAATGATTGGATTATGTAACTAGAAATCTGAAGGTCTCCATACAATTTTTTGTATTTTCTTTATAAATTTTTAAGTTTAATTTCATAACAATGGAAATTTAAAACATTTATTTGCGAAATTACTCTAAAAAGGTATCTGTGGATTTGTTTCTATTTGGATTTCGGGAACTCAGTGTGAAAACCACATGCGGCACATTCATACTTTCAGACGTTCCTCACACAAATAAATACTTTTCAAACATTTCATTAAAATTCACTATTGACGAAACTGTCACTGCTGTCATACATTCTTTCCTCATGAGTTGATCAACTTGCGTTAACCTTCGTATTGTTTTCATTAGCAACGACACTCTGTCGGACACAGGATTTGCCTTACATTGTGCACAAGGGTTTCCCCAAAGAACGCGAGAGAATCAGTGACGTTGTGTCATCGATGACGTAGTTTTTCAAGGAAGATATGTAATAGTCTGTTTTTAAAACGGTTGATTTCAAGGTTCAAATACATCTTTTTTGACATATTATCATCTGCAATTTATTGCAAATGTCTTTTTGAGATTATCTCAAATAATCAAACGTGATTTACTTTTGAAAGAAAAAAGGTGTTTTTAAGCATAATCTTAACCTTTAAGAAAATCGTACCCTAGTCATTATTATTTTTGTCATCATCATCAATTGTTGTTTTGAAAAGTCAACATTTCAATGCCTTTAATTTCATATAAGGTTATTTTGACATGAAGGTCAAGGAGGACCACGGTTGACATGGATGATGATGGGAACACGAACTATGTTGCTCCACAAACTCAGGGATTGATAACCTGCATTCCAAAAGGTAGCAAACATAAAAACATTCTTAAAAACTGGCGACCAATTTCTCTTTTAAACACTTCGTATAAGATAGGGGCTGAATAAAAACAGTTCTCTCAAATATCATCTATGAGGATCAAAAAGGCTTTATTTCTGGTAGATATATTGGAGAGGTAACAAGATTAATTTATGATTTAATGGAGTACACAGAAACATTTCAGATTCCTGGCTTATTATTGTTAATTGACTTTGAAAAGGCATTTGATTCAGTAGACAGAACATATCTCACTAAGGTTCTACAGTTTTTTTAAATTTGGACCAAGAATTATACAATGGATTGAGACACTATAAAACGGTATTGAATCACGGGTACTTATGAATGGCTTTGCCTCCGAACCATTCAAAATTGGATGGGGCTGTCGTCAAGGTGACCCAATTGCCCCATATCTATTTATACTTTGTGTAGAAAGTTTAGGCATTATGATTAAAAACAATAAAGACATTAAAGGGATAGAGTTAGGAACAATTGAATACCTACTTGCACAATTTGCTGATGATACCATGCTGAGTTTAGATGGATCTGAAAAATGCATTTATGCAACACTAAATACTCTCCAATTTTTCCAACGTTTTTCCGGTTTGAAGATAAATGTAGAAAAGACTAAATTAATATGGATTGGATCCAGTGTGAGTGAGTGAGATGGTGTTTAACGTGTTTTGAACAATATTTCAGTTATTAAACACGTGGATGTTGCCATCCAAAAGAGAGTAGACAGATCAGGTAGAAAGGGATCGACAGGTTGAGGGAAAAGACGGAAAGAAAGGCATAGTAAGAGATAGGAAGCAGGTTTTAGAAGAACTCACATTTGGTCTGGCTTCTACCCGTCGACCTGTCCAGCTTGGGTGCCCTACCAGGAGCATGGAAGCTCCAGCTGGCATAGCTCTCGGGGTCGCAGAAGCACACAAACCACCACACCACGATAAGGTAATGAGTCCAGTTATTAATGTGGATTGGATCCAAAAAGCGATCTAGATATAAACTGTGCAAAGACTGGAAATTTGATTTGACTCAGACAAACTTTTCTCTCTTGGGAATCAACTTTGATATTGATCTTGAGAATATGGTAGAAAAAAATTATGGTGAGAATTTTACCTATATTGAAAACCAAATGAATATTTGGTCGGCCCGAAATCTCACTCCTTTAGGCAGAAATACCATCCTGAAATCCCGAATTACTCCCGAAATTAAGTCATTTATTTTCTTCACTACCAGATCCACGGAAGAATACACTTGAATAATTCCAAAAGAAATGTTTTCAATTAATATGGAGGGATACGCCTGATAAAGTAAACGCGATGTCCTTGTTCTTATACCTGAGCATGGAGGAATAAAAGCTCCAAATATTAAGGAAATTATTGCATCTCAAAAGCTAAGGTGGATAAGTAGACTACAAAGTGGAGACAGGAAATGGGCTACTATTTTGACAAACAGAATAAATGATATGAATGAGCTTTGGCTTTCAGATAGCACCTTTATTCGAGATAAATTGATTCCAGAAATGACAAATATATGTTCTCATGTCATACTCAATTTTTATTAATAAGTGTACAAGCATTTCAGAAGGCGAACTGCTAAGTCAGTCTTTGTGGAATAATGATGGAATAAAAATAGATGGAAAGCCTATTATGTACAGATCATGGTATGACAAGGTGTAATATTTATCAATACACCACGTGGTGTGGTTATCAGGTCAATATCAGAGGTTAACTATTTCGTATAACCAGGCGTGCGATGGTTATATTGTATAACCTTACCTCTTCACATCCAATGTGCGTTTGGTCGATGTGTTCTCGGTTCGATACCACAAAGAAGTTCGGCTTCGCCTCACTTCTTTGTGGTATCGCACCTCGAGAGAACTTAAAACCACTGTGTTTTAGGGTACGTCAAGGTACCCAACACCTTGAAATGTTGACTCTGTATCAAAGACATATTTACGAAAGAATACATAATGTCAAAACAATTTTGAAACGTATTTTATTTACAGATTTATAGCTTTTTTACTATAAAATGCACCACATGGTGATATCATTTTGTGCTTATCTATGATGAATGCAGACCTCAAGGTATCCTAGTATTTTCATCATAACACTCGCACACAAATTCACGTCGTTCTCGGTTAGATGAAAAGCTTCAGCGAGTAGGACACTGAATCCAAGTGAACAATGTTTCCAATCCTTTGTCAAGCTAAACCCTGTTCAATTCATACGGTCTTTGTTGAATAATCCATAATAAGGTCGACTTTTATGTTGTTTGGATAGTCAATCAAATGTCCAACGTAGTCCCTGAAACCAAAGTGTAACGTCAGTTGGTAACACCGGCGATCTTTGTAAATTGCTTATCGACGTTTGACTTTATTGCTTAATGTTGATCTCTCTCTAGGTATAAATATATTTTTTTCTAATTTTATTTCAAAACATTTTGAATCTGACTTCTGAATATTGTTAGAGTATACTTTTTAATGGACAAATCATATTCAAAGATAACTGTCGAATAATGTGATTAATTGTAAGAAAGAAACATGCTAAATTAATTTCAAAGTAATAAGCTTATAAGCACCTTGTTACAATATGTATCAATATTATGTCGCATTGCTATATACATTACTAAATGATATTGAAAATAAAAATTACATTAACAATTATTTTTCAACATCAAAATGCTTAAATATTAACTTGGTTGTTGACAGCTTGTTTTATACCGTGTAAACCCTCTGTAGCATACTTCAGCATTTTCGTAGATCCACGCATAGATAACATTCAACAGCAAATTCATGAATATACTTAAAAGTTCAACTCACCTTTACTTCCTCCTGAAAAACCTTGAAACGCGGCCATAAATTTGTTCAAAACAAGAGACCACTTCATTTTCGTCTCCACCTTCAAACCATGTTCTTTCGATTGTGTATAGCTCGTGCGATATGACATTTACTTAAAATCCGTGCATCGCAAGATGAAATTGACAACGTCCGTGTAGCAACACCTTTTGCTTAACATAGAGGGAAATATTTGATGGACTGAATAGTGTATTAAACATAAGAATATCATTTGCCATAAATCACAATTTCGGTGACTTTTTTGACAACATGTATTCACATTATTTAATTTCAGTTCAATGTAGAATTTAAGTGTTTTTTGTAAGTCGAAATACTAAAAACAGATTGCTTCTTGCTCAGATGTGTCTGATTGACAACTTCGCCATGACATGCTCAATCTGCACGTGAAATTCGCGTATTGTGCAAATGGAATGTTAAGAAGTTGAGTGTATTTAAGTTTTACCCCATAACAACAACTATCAAATACATTGTAACTAAATATTTGGTTTATGTTATACTTTTGTTAATATGCAAATTGGTAAAGCCATGTGGTGTATGTGAGATAATGACCACATCCTCGTAGCTATCGAATATAACCTTCTCGCTGTCGCTTGAAGGTTATATTACGATACCTACTCGGCTGTAGGTCATTATCTCAACCATAATCTGATGCACCACGAGGGTAGACTTATCAATTTTGAGGAATTCGAAAATAAATTTAAAATTTAAACCATTTTTTTAAGTTATGAAGATATAAAAAGGTCTGTTATGTCTTATATCTCTAAGTTAGATAGACAAAACATACAGAATGTTTGTCCAAATCCAATTTTTCCTTTTAACTTATTTCATATTAGCGAAACATTAGGCAGTAAATATACACACACAAATTTAATGGATTCGAAATATATGCAATTACCCTGTTATAGCAAAATGGCCAGAATTTTAGATTGCGAACTCTCAGAAAAGGATTGGAGAGTATTTAATTTGATAGTCCACAAATGCACTCGTAGTACTGACTTATCCATCATATTCTACCTACAAATTGTTACTTATTCTGAATAAAGGTATCGGAAACACCGCTATGTCGGTTTTGTAATAAAGAATTGGAAACTTTAGAGCACCTAATTTGGTATTGTGACCCGGTTGCAAAAATTTGGAAGAGTATAGAAAAATGGCTACAAACCGCCCAAATTCATATAAACTTAACAGTGTCAAAGATTATGCTCGGTATTTAAGGAAGAAGTAACAATCCTATTAACGCTATCATTTTACTTGTAAAAGATATTATATTCAAGAACAGTCAAAAAATGAATGTTCCAAATTTTCCGTATATACTTGGCCAAATCAAACAATACTACGACAAAACGAAATGCATGTACTTAGTTTCTAGTGAGAATGATCAATTTGTTAAATTCTGGTCATCCCTACATACCACATTGAGAAATTAAATGTTTTGATAATCGACTGTAAATTTATGTATTACACACAGTTCACTTTGTACTTACAATAAGCACGTCATATTGCCAATGTTTGTAATGTGCATGTACCTTCACCAATAGTTTAAACTGTATAGCGCTGAAGGTCACTGTAGCCTATGTATTTATGTCCTTTTGTTTAAATGCATAATGTTCTTTATTCACGCTCAAATGTACAGACAAACGGATTAAATGTAAAACTTAAAAAATATGCAAATAAAAAAAACTAAAAAAAACTATGTTGCTCCAGCTTCTGACATTGATAACCTTCTTGACACTGCAACAGTCAGGGTTCAAACGTCAAACGTACGTTCAAAGAACAAACTGTCAGAACTACAATGTGTTGTGGATCTCTGTGAATATAGAAGGAGCTAGTCGACTGTGTGTAACTGAGATTTGGCACGATGATTTTGTAATTGATAACACACTTTCACTACCAGGATTTGATACCTCTATTAGACTGGACCCAGTTTCACAAAAAATCGTTAATGTACGTGTAGGTGTAAAAGATACGTGCAACTAAAATTTACGTGTACGTGTAGCAAAGGTCCGTTTCACAAAACCACACGTAGTTTTAATGCTAAAATACGTTTGTCGTAATTTACGTGTGGAACTCTTCTGTCCGCTTCAAGACAAAAACAACAAATATGACGCACGCCTCGGTCACATCAGTGAGCTTCTTAGTCACAACTAGGAGGAACGACGATGATTTTGTATTGATGACATACTTTCACTTCCAGGATTTGAGTAATTGTCCCCAGACGCCGCTCAGCTCATACTTGGCGATTTTAACAGTTGCACTCTCAAATCAACTCTACCCCGTATGTATCAGTATATCAAGTGTCACACAAGGAAAAACAAATCCATAGAGTTGTGTTACGGCAACATCAAGTCTCAACTTGGCCACTCGGATCACAAAACGGTTCAGCTTATACCTCGTTAGAGACAGAAGCTGAAGACCGAGAAAGTTGAAAGCAGAACAATCAAAGTTTGGGATACTGACGCTACCGAACAAGGCTGTCTTGATTGTGCAAGCTGGAATGTAATAACCTATAAATGCCCGAACATTGACCATTTATGGGCGTCAAGTTTTGTGTTAACGCTGTCATACCTACCAAAACCTTCAAGATCTAGCCCTACAATAAACCATGGGTCACAAAAGAAATAGAGACGCATCTGAACTTGAAGACAATAGTGATATTTAAAAGCTCAAGGATGCACAAAGAGATATAGACATTTTTAACTTTTCCAACAATAATTACAAAGAGAAAGCATTGAATAAAAACTGGCATTTATTCCTTCAGGCTGAGAGAACATGCAACAAGAATGCAATATGCCAACATGCGGTGGCTCACAAACGAGAGATATGAAATTCCCCCCACACATGGACAATGTTGAGCAAAAATTGCTAAGATAATGATGTTAAAACTTTACACCACTTATAATTATTTCCGACACATTGTAGATGGAAAGTGCATAATATTGAAAACACGCCAGGCCAATAATACTACTGGGAGGGTGGGAGGGAAATTTTGTAAAAACTGTGCCGTCTGTGCAAGCGTGCACGTCGTTCTCGCCTAAGCTTAGGTCGAGCTATAATCAAAGGGACGTAACTCTAATCGGAGTTAGTAAACCACTGATGTACAAATGTTGGTCTAGGGGAGGTAACTCTTGTTTAACTCAAAATATATTTTAAGATATAAAATAACACTTTAACTTTTCCAACAATAATTACAAAGAGAAAGCATTGAATAAAAACTGGCATTTATTCCTTCAGGCTGAAAGAACATGCAACAAGAATGCAATATGCCAACATGCGGTGGCTCACAAACGAGAGATATGAAATTCCCCCAGCCCAGAGAGAGAGAAGAAATATTGGTCTAATAAATGGAGAGATAAAATTATAAAACTTCTTGGTGAACCTTATCTGCACAAAAATGGAATGACAAGCATTTGATAACAAATAAATATATATTCTGATTACTAGGTTAAAGCATGACTATCCAAGAAACACTAGTAACCACTAATTTTTAAACTTGCGCATCATTCCCCCATCTGCAGTTAATGAAAAAACGTGACATGAAATTCTCTAGATTGCGGCGTGAGAATTCCATCAGAGATAAACTTGGAATGAGTTCATATAGTCTTTGTAGACTGTCATTTTCATGCATTCTGGACGCAGCATCTGCTATCTTGTTCTGTAGACCTGGAATGTACTCTGCTTTTATTGAGAAATTAAAAACAGCCTGTAGCCAACACAAGTAGCGTAAATATTGCATAACAAAAGGTAGTTTGCAGGAGCCCTTGTTAATTATGGCTTTAGCAAACATGTTATCAGTTTTAACAATAATTTGCTTATTTTGCCATGCACCTGACCATCTGATAGCAGATAAAACTATGGCCAAACACTCTTTAGTGTTTATGTGCATTTCACTCACATCTGGCATGTCACATTGCCAGTTTACATAAAAGAAATCTCCCATGTAATAAGCACCAGCACCTTTTGAAGAAGCGTCTGTCTCAACAGTACGTATTGGACGTTTATCCAGGAATTGCTTTGAACCATTAAACAATACAAGACAAGATCTCCACCAAGCGATGTCCTTCATAAAGTCATCTGTTAACCGCACTTTATCTTGTCCTGCACGTAGGGTAGTTTTCAAGTCAATTAGTCTTCTCAGGAACGATCTCCCCCCTTGAATTACCTGACAGGCCCAGTTGAGCTTCCCAATCAGGCTTTCAACCTGGCGTTTACTGGCTCTCTTTCGATTTGCAAAGAGGTCCAATAATTGTTGCAAGTCTTTAACCTTTTCCATAGGTAAGGCTAGAGTACAGTCACATGTGTTGATAACAACTCCGAGAAAAAGAAGACTCTGACTTGGACCTTTGGAACTTTGTTCCAATTAATCATAAAACCCAGGGCCCGTAGTACTTCTATAAGTTTTCCAAGAGCATGGTTACACATTTCAACACTATCTGAAATCACCAAAAAGTCATCTAAATATGCAATAACTGTAAAACCAAAGCTCGCTTTCATAATTCTACAAACAGCTGAACTTAGAGTCTGAAAAATCTGGGGGCTCTTGGATGCACCAAATGGAAGCTTCCTATCATACATATACACAAAATCACCATTCTCAAATTGCCAGGCTAGCCCTGTTAAGTTATAATTACTTGGATGTATGGGGACGGATCTGTATGCATGTTTTAAGTCTACTTTTGCTAGAACACTTCCTGGTTTTATGTGCTTCATTGCTTCTCTAATATTCATGTATTCACAGTCACAATTGTTCATGAAACTGTTCATTCCATGGCTGATGGGAATACTACCATCATGAATAAGTCTGATTTTCTGATCAGACTTTGGAATTGCCCCCATTGCACTTACTATTTTTGGTTTTGTCTCTGTAATTTCATAATTTCCAGCTTCTAACTCTTCTTTTATCTGTTTTTCAGTTGCTACTTTATGATTTTCTACTGATCTGTGATTTGAAACAAAAACATCTTCGATCACAACAGTAGACACGTCAGCTAATTTAAACCCTTCTTTTACACCTGTCAAAATATAGTCCCGATCAACGTCATTACGTGGTAAGAGGGCCTCCCACGAATCATAACACAACGTCTCCGTTAAAAGTTTTTTGACTGGTGCAAACCATTGTAGTCGTTTGCTCTGCTAGACTGTGTGTCAGTGCCATTATGCTCTTGCATCGTATGACCCCTTCTCGTACACACGGAACATGCATGTACAAGTTTACACTGATCCCCTCGGAAACAACTGCCGAAATTGTAGCGTCGACAAATTTCCATTCCATCCGCGGTAAAGGGGCCCCTCCATCTGTTGCCATGGTGACTGTTCGCGCCCTTCTGTACACTGTCACTTATGTTAGACCTATCCATCTCCTTCAATGCCCTCGCTGTATTGGAGTTTGGTTTTGGGACCAGTTGAAATTCGCGAATATCCTGTAATGGGGTTCCCCATCGGAATTGATCACGGTGCTGCAAATCTCTGTATTCTTGATCATACAAGAGAACACTTCCCCACACATATTTTGAAGATAACCTACACACATTTCTCACGTATCTCAGATAATCACTAATCCCTGTCGTATCCAACTCTCCCTTGTCAATCATATCCTGAAGAATCCCCATACTTGCATAATTCCACATGTCGATGGTGATTTTGCTCAATTTTTCACGTGACCTTGTATTCATTCCCAAAGTAATGCCCTCGGCAATCTCGACCATGCCCGTGTCTACATCAAGAGAGTCTATCCACAAATAATCAGAGATCTTACGTTTTGGAGGGATATCCATTCCTCGACGAAACGTCTGTTGACCTTGTCGATATCCGCCATGTTGGATATCGCCGCCATGTTGATTTTCGTTGGCCCTGTCCATTGTCGTGTTTTGTGTAGAAGCTTTAAGTCCATCTATCTGCAACTGTAAGTCGCGCCGTCTGTCCTGTAGTTTTAGGCGTTGAAGAGTCAGTTCCAAAGTCGCACATTCCGCTTCAATTTCAGAAACTGTCTCTTCTCTCACGGCCCCGTCTGCCTTGCCAAACGCCGGGGACAGACTCATGGCGCTCAATTTTTCCATGGGAGAACCTCTCAAAGCCTCCATAATCTCAGGCATCTTCGCCCCAGCACCTTTACGCTTCGGTTTCACGTCCCCTTCAGACATCTTCTTGTATTAACTATAAACGTACCAAGCCAGGAATAATAAGACAATTTTGTAAAAACTGTGCCGTCTGTGCAAGCGTGCACGTCGTTCTCGCCTAAGCGTAGGTCGAGCTATAATCAAAGGGACGTAACTCTAATCGGAGTTAGTAAACCACTGATGTACAAATGTTGGTCTAGGGGAGGTAACTCTTGTTTAACTCAAAATATATTTTAAGATATAAAATAACACCATAAAATGTAAGATAGATTGCAAGTAATAGTTACTAGCATAGTGATTTGTTTGCATCGGATAATGGCAGGGACACTTTGTCCGGGGACAGTCCCTGCCGTTATCCGATGCATACAAATTACTATGCTAGTAACTGACTTACATCTCACTTAATCCGAGTACAATCTACCACAAAATTAAAATTTTTTAATAAAATTTCAATTTTCGAAAACCTTCCAAGGGGCCCTTCACTGTTTTATGAATGAAGTTTGTAGTACTATGAATTGTGTACCAGCACGTGCTTCTTGCTTGTCAAAGCGCAACGCACATGCTTCGATTTTTGCTTGTCAAAGCGCAACGCACATGCTACTTGTGTGTCAAAGCGCAAGACACCAAATAAATGTTTTTGGGTTGCAGACTTCGTGCACTCCATGAATATGAGCCTGTTTCAAGAAAAAGCCCATCCTGCTACATCAGCGTATATGTCTCCGCTAATGCTACAACCTATCCCCTGATATCCTCCTATGGTCTTCTGTCGTATCGCTGACGGGTGGTTGCTCAGCGCTATTTATAGCCTGTCTGTTTTCAGTCAAACTATTTCGAACTCCTTACACTGTTGTCTAGTGATGTCGCACGTTGAAATCTAAGAGCGCGTGATTCCGAGCTTAGTGGGAGACTGCAATGAGAATCAGATTTATTATCTAATAGCACTCCTATTGGTTAATTTGAATCACGAGGTGAGCACGCGGAACGAAGCCAAGAAACTAGTTTGCCGCTATCGCTGAAAGGGCATAATTTCAATGGCTTGCTATATATAGCGATACGACAGAAGACTCTCTCCATATAGAGAGCTCCGCTAACATAAGGTATGACAACATTCACCGACTCAACAGAACCAGTACAGACCAAGCAAATTTCAGACCCGACATGCCGAAACCGATAGCAGTTCGCTTTGCCTCGGCGCTCGACAAGCAACGAATTTTTCAAGCCTCACTGAAAGCAGCGAAAGAGTTAAGAAAGTCTTTTTACCATGCGGAAGATCAATTTGATGTTTTTATTGACATTTTTCATTGAACATTGTACAAATCTGAACACACATATTCAATGTGTTGGTGAATCACCCCAAGCTGTGCTATCTAGACTGGTGGACTACAAGCAGTGTGTGACAATGGACGTCAATCAGCAGAGAATTGCTTACAATAGAGACAAGCTGATGTCGCTGAGAACACCTGAACTCAACTGTCCTCTAATTGACAAGTCTAGTATACCTTCTCTTAGACTCTCCCAGCCTGTGTTCAACATCATAAGACAGTGTGGCTTGGCATTAAAAAAGAAAACTAAAAGAGGTTTTAAAGGTGTCAAAAGGAGACTGTTTAACAACAATAACAAAGTTTTAAAGAGTGTAAATAAAACCCTTACTGTTGCTCTGTGGAACGCACAATCTGTTAAAAACAAAACTTGTGAAATTTCTGATTTGATTCTTGATGAGCATATTGATGTAATCTTTCTGACTGAAACTTGACTCCGTGATTCTGGTGACGAAGCTTTGATTGTTGATATGACTCCTCTTGGATATAAATGTGAACATATTCCCAGGGAAGGTCGTGGAGGAGGTGTTGCTGTGATATATCGATCTAATATCTCCATCAAATTCATATCCAGTAAAACAATATATTCATCGTTCGAACATATTGATATGAGTATCTCTGGGTTTAATACAACCATTCGAGTAATATGTCTCTACCGGCCACCACCGTCTTCAAGAAATAAACTCTCATTTGCGGATTTTTATGATGATCTTGCACAAGTCTTCACAACACATTCTTGGTTGAACACTATTTTCCTTGGAGATTTCAATGTCCACTATGACGATGAAAGAAAAGTGGATGTAAGGAAAATGAAAACTTGCTACGAACTCAAGGTTTAACTCAACATGTCTCTGATTCTACACATAGATCAGGACATATTTTGGATTGGTTTGTTAGCAGGAACACTGAGTTGTGAAATCTTTTATTGTAACAGATAACCTCATGTCTGATCATTCTGTAATCATTGCCAAACTAAACATGGAGAGACCTCACCCTAACAAAGTGACAAAATCTTCACGCAGTATTAAGACTGTGAACAAGGATCGATTTCGTTCTGATCTTAGTGTCAGTCTAGACTCCATTGCTTCCAGTGGTGATGTGGATAAAATGACTCAGTCTTACAATAACTGCCTGTCTACCTTGTTAGATGAACATGCTCCTCTGTGTGAACGCACATTCACTGATAAATCTGGCTGCATGTGGTATTGTGAGAGAGTTCGCCAAGCTAAGCGTGAACGACGTAAAGCAGAACGGAAATGGCGTAAAACCAATCTGGAAATTCATCGCCAGTTATATAAATCTTCTAGAAACAATGTTAATCAGGTCCTCGCTGATTGCAAAAGGACATTCTACCGAAAGAAGATTACAAACTTGGATGGAAATCCGAGGAAAGTTCATAAACTACTCAATGAACTCATGGGCAAAGTTGATGATACACAGCTACCTAAGACCAATAACATTCCAGATCTTGTTGAACAATTCAACACATTTTTTGAGGACAAAATACATGCAATACGTTGTCATCTTGAATCATCTGGTTCTTGTAATTCCATTCCAGTTGGAACTCAATTTCAAGGACAACCTCTACAGGACATCGCCCTGTTTTCTCAAATTGAGGTTGAAGACCTCATTAGGTCTTCAAACAAAACAACTTGTCTTCAAGATCCAATGCCAACCCCAATATTGATGGAGCATATTGATTTGATTGTCCCAATCATTACAATGCTCATAAATAAAAGCCTATCAGATGGTGTTTTTTCACACATTCTGAAGACAGCTACTGTAAAGCCTCTTATGAAGAACAACAATTTGGATAGTTCAATACTCAAGAACTACCGTCCGGTATCCAATTTGGCATTCTTATCCAAGCTCATTGAGAAAGCAGTAGCAAAGAGGCTCATGGCTCATCTTTCAACACATGGGATTTTGAATAAGTATCAATCCGCCTACCGACCATTACATTCAACTGAGACACTCATGCTACGTCTAATCAATGACATTCGAGAGATCATCGACAATGGCAGCCTAGCACTCTTAGTTCTTTTAGATCTGAGCGCAGCTTTTGACACTGTTGAACACAATATTCTTCTTGGAAAATTAGAAAATCAGGTTGGTGTTAGTGGCTCCGCACTTAAATGGTTCTCCTCCTATCTCACTGGACGGAAACAAGCTGTGATAGTCAAGGATTGCTTATCTAGAGAGCTTGACTTATCATGTGGAGTACCACAAGGATCCGTGCTTGGACCTATTTTGTCCTGATTTATGTCAACACTCTTAATCATGTTATCGATAGGCATGGCCTTGGTCATTACTCTTATGCCGACGATGTCCAATTGCTAAAATCCATTAAACCTGGATCTTTATCAAGCAATCTTCAACTTGTTAATCTTTGCACAACTGATATCAAGAGCTAGATGAATACCAACATGTTGAAACTTAATGAGGACAAAACGGAAGTACACATTCTGGGTACTAACAGGAAGGTGAAGCACATTGATGTTGCGAATGTACTGATTGGATCGTCTCCTATTCAGCTCTCAGATAGTGTGAAAGATCTAGGAGTGTATGTGGACTCACACCTAACACTTGATGTACAGATTGACAACCTCTGTAGAATATGTTACTTCCATCTACGGATAATCGGCAACATAAGGAGGTTAATAACGGCTGACGCAGCTCATACTCTTGTCCGGTGCCTCATCTTTGCACGCTTGGACTACTGTAACAGTCTTTTATTTGGTCTGACAAAGAAACAGCTTGTCAGGCTTCAAAAGATCCAAAACTGTGCAGCAAGGATAGTATCACTTAAATCAAAACATGTACATATCAGCCCAATACTCAAATCCCTCCACTGGCTTCCAGTTAACTACAGAATTGACTTTAAAATTTTGTGCATAGTTAACAAATGTATCCACAACTAAGCCCCAAGTTATCTATCAGAACTGTTAGTCAATTATGTACCATCAAGATCACTGAGATCTCAACAAAAATCCCTGTAGGTTGTTCCAAAAGTTAAGCTCTTCAGCTATGGACAGATATCCTTTTCTTACTCTGCTGCCTCACTGTGGAATCCTCTCCCAGAAACTATCAAATCTTGTGCAACATTAGACTCTTTCAAGACATATTTGAAAACTTACTTTTTCTCAAAAGCTTTTGCTTAACCTTGTTGCCTTTCCCATACGTGCTATGAGCATTCACCAGTGAATGGATATATAGCGCTATATAAATATCCAGTATTATTATTATTATTAAGTCGAGGATTACTATTAGGACTGACCTACCGGTTCATCATGAAGAAACAGCGAGGACAACTCGCAAACATCGCCAACAACCTCAGAACAACTGAGAAATGCCAGACTCAGATACTGGAAAAAGACATCACCCTCCGCCCGGAGAAGAGAAGTTCGCCAAAAGAATCTTGGTTCACCGTCAAAGAAATAAAGAACTAAAATGTGAAAATATGGAAAACGTGTGTTATTCCAAAGGATCATTTCTTTGTGTATTTGTATAAAAGTGTTTCTGAAATATTCCTCAAAACGGATTTATGTTCATATTTACAAGGATTCATCGAACATTCTGTGAGTATCAATAGGTATTAAGTGCGTTGTATATAAGATCTTAAAATAGTTTTGAAATATTGACGAAACATTCTAGTTAATGGATTACAATTACATTCATGAACTCACTGAACTTTCTGTAAAATATTCAACATGGACACTTATCTCAGAAAGTTTGTGTTGTTATATAATATGTGTTAGATAGCACCCAGGAGGTTTTCTCTATTTTCAAAAGTATAATAATCTAAAGCACTGAAACTACAATACAAGTGTACACTTGACAATATTTTACGAACGTTTCACTTGGACATCATCGCTCCCCTTGTTTGTGTACAATCTCAACAACAGACGCAACAGACACACTTATGCTATAATCCGTGTTTGTTACTCAAATCGGACAATTTACTGTCATTTGAATGTATTCATGTGCTGATCATAGGAGTTACGACTATCAAGATAATCAACCCGAAAGACTCCGACTTCCGGTATGATGAACTGTGAATCTTATTATGAATGATAATAGAATTAATTATTACTCAACAATTATGCATATGTTTTGAGTAAAGATATTCCCATTGAACTACTCTGAACAATGTTTGCTTATCTATTTTATCCTTTACTATTATTATGTTTCTAAATCAGAAACGTCTGTGTTTGCATTTTTATGCCCCCGAATCGGAGATTCCGGGGGTATATTGTTTTTCACCTGTCCGTCTGTCCGTCCGTCTGTCTGTCTGTCCGTTTGTCCACAAAAACTTTAACCTTGGTCATAACTTTTGATTGGTCGGAGCTAGGTCTTTGATACTTGACATATGCATCCGGGGGCATTCGTGTTTCACAAACACATCTTGTTTAATTTATGCCTATTGTCATTCTAGGGATGGATGATCAATATGAGAAAAAGTGGGTTTTTGTTCAAACCAAAGGTATAATGTTGAATTTTTCTCTATCATATGTGAAGACATTTTTTGTATGTATTCATAATTCCTTAGATTATGTAGACACTGCATATTTTTCACAAACGTTTTATATGCAATTCGGGTTTCTGACATATCATTTGAATCTTTTCTCGTTTTTTTTAATAAAAAATAATACAAAATACGAAAGTTATTCTACCATAACTGTAACATGTAATCCAACTCTTGACAAACCCATTGCAATTTAGCTTTCAGGTCAGTTCAACAATTATAACTTTCTTCTGTCAAAGTTTAAACACAATTTGAAATTTTAAGTCAACATTTAATAAGGTAGTTAAGAAAATGTTTAAAAAAATCTTTTTAACTGAAAGCTATTGCTCACAAGTAGGATGTTTCCTTAACGTTATTTTAAACGTTTACAGGGCGAAAAGATAGTAGGAAAAAACAATGCCTGTATCTACAATAACAGTTTTACTGCCTAATTGTGACTTCTAGTCTTGAAGGGGCAGTAGCACTTTTTAGGGGGAATATACGGTGATGTCAGGAATTTGAAAATTAATGGTTCCAATTGAAAGACAATGCATTTAAACTGTCGTATTGTGACTTATAGTTAAAGACTAGTCGTAACCCTTATGTGTTATGTGACCTGAACTGTTGTATACATATGAAAGTTCTATTGACCTTGCGCGCCAAGTCATTTGATCTGACGTCACAGCTTGTTCAGTCATATTGGGTATCAAGCTTTGGTAATGTATCATGGCGTGCTGCGTTGTGTTCGGTTGTTCCAATCGAACATCAAACAAAACTCTGTCCTTTTATCGTTAGCCAATTGAATTCTGGGATATTTTCACAACATCTACTCAATTTCAGACAAAATGTCCATATTTTATTACCGCTTCTCATGAAATTTATATCAATCTTTTTCAATGCTGAACAAGTACTGGTTCTTGATCTTTGATTCATATAATAACAATAGTATAAAGCTGATATAACCTTTGTTTCAGCAAGGATAGTTCACTGGTTGGCTCATAGGTTACCCTAGGTGCGCACCACAACCATTTGATAAATTCATCCAATAAAAAGACCTCTCGCATGGAAGGGTGACTGTTCCACTGACCTATCGTGATGTTTTTTTCAGGTTGCACACATTTAACTTAACTTTCTTGCAATAATTGTTGAAATAATTGAAATAATTATAATTATGCTGATAAGACAACGAGTTGAAAAAAACGAACATACCCACATCGGGGCAAGTTTGGTTTCCCTTAGGGGCAGGTTCGACCATCGGTTGGAACACTCTAAACATGTTCGGCCTACAGCAATGAAAATGTGACAAGAGACTATTCATAGTATACCTAATTGCATTTTATATTTGTGGTAGAAAAAATACAGCATTGCTCGTGATGTTTTTTTTTTCAGGTTGCACAGATTTAACTTGTTTAACTAAGTAAAGAACCTCCAAATAAACTTGCCAATATTGCACTTAAAACAATACCTTGTCATCATTCCATGCTTAATTAAGAGCGTTTAACAACACTGACCGTTGCCTATATTCAATAAATGGCAAACAATGTTTGATAAACTTTTGAAGAGAAATGTGTCATTGTATGCTAACAAATGCAAAACCTTCAAAAAAGGATGGATTGACAAAGAATTGCACGATTTGAATAGAATTTCACAACTTATTTTCTTCATAATAAAATAAAATGTGTTTACATGCATGTATTTGAAAATAATTGATAAAATAAATTATTGTACAACATCAATGAAACGTGTTTAGAAGTATGATTTGTGAGGTTTGATAAATGCTTCTTGACCTTGTAACAGCCAGTCACGTGGTCGGCGTGTACACAAATCAAGGACAGCATGATAACAAACACAGTCAGGTGATAGAGGGAGTATCTCTGTTCGAAGGATTAGTCTACATACGTCTTGATCGTTTAGCCTCCCACTTTCACTGAAGGTAAGTCTGTTATCAGATCATTTAGGGAATTAGGAGTAAAAGATGTGAAATTACTGTTTATGTCTACTCTATTGGTTTTAAGTTTCATTTCAGATCAGTGTTTGAGAAATGATAAGGAACGTTTCAGATTGTGTATTTTTGTATTGTATTTCTAAATAATTCTTGCCATGATTCGTCCTATAGTGTTGTAATGCTTTGTTATGTAAATATTTCTGTCGAGTCGTTTTTTTTTTGTGTGGAGTAAAAAAAACCCACCTCGCTTATTTTCATGTGTTCAGGTCGGTTATTGAGGCAATGCACACTAGGCGCTGGTTAATATGAGGTTTATATTTTTTCTGACAAGTTTCTCATGGTTTGATACCTTACATCCTCGGCTTTGCCTCTTAAGATATTCACTTATTCCAAGATTGAATAGTTGATTTCTGATCCCGTTCATAGCGTAGGTTTCCTTAAAATATGTTTCACAGTCATTCTTTAAGTTTATGAAAGTAGGTAGTTCACCAGAGCTTAATACCCTTAACAGCTCGTTACTAAAGTAGTTGATATCATCCAATGACGAGTTGGCATTGTGGTCACGTGTTGTACGCCCAGTGACGTTATCAATACATGGGAATGATATGTATATACATGTACCCACTTGATATACTTATCGGTTATTTTCATGTTTCATCGACTTTGCCTCTAAAGATAGTCACCTATTCCAAGATTGAAAAGTAGGATTCAGATTCCGTTCATATCTTATATAAATCAAGTGATTCAAAAGTGAAATATGAAATAGGTAGATACTATACCCACTTCAAATGTTTATCATTTATTTTCAAGGGTCAAGGTCGGTTATTGTGCAATGCACACTACGGCGCAGGTTATGTATTTTTCCTGACAAGTGTCTCAACGTTTGATAGGGATCCTCGGCTTTGCCTCTAAAGATAGTCACCTATTCCAAAATTGAAAAGTAGGTTTCAGATTCCGTTCATATCTTAAGATTTCATCAAAATATATTTCACAGTCGTTCTTTAAGTTTATGAAACAAGTAGATAGTATACCCACCTGATATGCTTATCGCTGCACCAACTGGCTGATAATGCTGACCTCTGTCCTGTGGTGATATTGATCTACCCGACCTACTTACTCACACAGCCTTACATGCTCGTAATACAACGAATCAAGAGAAGACAGCTAGCCAAGTTATAAGCATTGGCAGATTTAGTACTCACGGAAATTTTTTTTTATTATAGACGATAAATTCTTCATTTAAAACTTGAAATTGGAGTTTAAAGTATTCATTGACAGTGGTTTTCCCAAATTCTGTTTCAGATAGGTTTTGTAAAATATCCCGAAATATAGGGCCTATTGGTTTGATAACTTTCAATAACATTGTATCTTATACTATTTTTACTTTAAGTGATATAAGAGTTTATAAAAATACTTGAAAAAGGTTTCTTTTTTTGCGCCACAATCTAATATTCTTTTCATTCATGCCTTGTGTACAAGAACAATTATAGTCGTCGCAGTTAGACAAAAACAAATTGATAAAAATACATTATGTGTAAAGTGTTGTTATCTTTAAATGGTCATATATCTTTACAAATGATAGCTACACTTAATGTCACATAAAGTATTAATCAAGTCTTTCTATAAGTTTAGTTTTGTTACTTCATTTTGATATAAGTATTCTATTAATCAAGAAAGTAACATAACATCTTGTCCGTGGTCATTTTTAAAGAAAACAGTTTAAGGAGCTAAAACTTATAATATGAGCTTAATATGAATCATCATTAGTCTCAGGAATGGTAAACTGAGGTGATTTGATGTCACGCCAAATCCTCTTGAATACAAACTCGCAAACGAAATGGTGTCTTTTGGGTAAATCCGCTTCCCTCTTTATTGATAGGTACAACTTTTCAATCAGAACTATTCACAGTGTTAATGACGTCACGTCTCATCTAGAGATTTGAGTTTATCTTCAGGTTATCTTTGTTAATTTTGCCACCCTTAACTCGACTTAATCTGCTTAAATATGAACATAAAGTGTGTCAATGACTATTTTCTCATATCATTCTTATTCAATCTAACATCAAATTTTCACCTTTAAAAAAAAGATTATCATTATTATCTTCATGTTCAATGTTTCCAGATGGCGACTGCCAAGAAACTAACTGACCATTTCCTGACGTGCACAGTCTGCCACGAGGTCTTCACTGACCCGTCCACTCTGGGTTGCGGTCACTCATTTTGTGGGGGTTGCATCGTAGGATTCACCAAAACCAGAGCTGACGCCATCAGGTCCAAGTCCATGCCATGTCCGTTCTGCCGGAGATTGACAAGGGTACCGAATCCCTCCCGACCTGTGGAGGAGTGGGCGGGGCAGATGAGACCAACCCTCCTACTCAAGGGTCTCCTGAACACTATTTGGCCTGGCACTAAAGGTACGCTGATGAATGTACACTAATGCTGCAAGATTTTGGTCATATCATCTTTTTCTTTGAATCCAACTTTATTGACATATTTCTTGATATAAATTCCATAAATCTTATATACTAATCCACGAATGGCTATTATAAAATCTTAAAACAATCATGCGGGAGCCAAAATTCAGACGTCTTATTTCCATGAATACATACTCAACTCTCAACTTGTAACTGTCATTATGTCTGCTGAGTTTCCAAAAATACATTTGACTGATTTACTTGTGTCATTTTCGTGCTTTCGACCACATTGATTAGCTTTTGAATGATACTTTTCTGCAACAGTCGAAACTTGATGATCAAATGATACGATTTATAGAACTGGTAAATGTGACCCCCATAACTCGCTGGGTCGCTCTTTAATCCAAAACATTGATTAAGTCCCACACTTTTAAAGTTTATTCACATTCTCTGATCTTTTTAAGGCAAATAACAGGTCAGTTATTTCCAAAATATTTGTTTTGCAGACACAACCAACTGCAATTGGTGTCATGCTGAAGGGGAGATAACTCCAGCAGTAAGTTGGTGTTCAATCTGCGATGCATCTCTCTGTTCCAACTGTCACAAGGCCCACAGACAGAGTCCTACATCTCAACATCACGACGTGGCTGAGATGACCGATGAGGTCAAGGTCGAGAGGAGGTCAAAGGTCCCTTGCTCTGACCATAAGGAAGAGTTTATCAAGTTCTTCTGCAGAGATTGCAAGAAGACCTCGTGCCAGACCTGTTGTATCCTTCACCACCGGAAGTGTGAGTCGGTCGTCACTCTGGAGTCCATGCTGCCGGAAATGAGAAGCTCTTTGTTACAGAGGAAGGAAACGTGAATAGAAAAATCCAAAATTGAGGAGGAAAACCTGGATTCACTCAAATCCAGATCCAAAGAAGTTGACGAGAAAAAATCTTCCATCAAGTCACAAATTCAATCTATAGCAAAACGAGTTATTGATGCAGTAAAGAAGAAGGAGAAGGAACTACTGGACGAACTGGCTGAAGTAACAGTTAAAGAGATGGATCAACTGAAAGCAGAGATCAAGACAGGGGACATGGCTCGAGACATATACAGACAACAGTCCGAGTTGATAGACCAGGCCCTGAGCTCTGAGGGAGAGATGGACATGTATGATCTGTACCAGTCCAGTGAGTCCGAGGCTGCAGAGTCTGTAGGAGACGTGGAGAAGAGAAGGACGAGGACTAGGATAGAGTTCTCACAGGATGTGGACAGGCTAGACAGATCAGTGAGCGAACTATCACTGGGGAAGATTCAAGTTCTTGATGAAGTTGATCTGGACACTGTGTCTACACCTGTACTCAGCCACACTGTTGACTGCAGAACCAAGAAGGATGAAGCAAGTCCAAGACTTTATGACTTAGTTGTAATGGAAGTGGGGGCATCAGATACAGTTATTGTCGCTGATGAAGGAAACAAATGCATCAAATCCTTCTATTTAAGAAACAATCAACAACAGTACAGTCGACTGAGCATGAACATTACCCCAAAACGACTTGCCAAGCTTGAAGACAACAAGATGGCTGTCACACTTCCTGACTCTAAACAAATAGCTGTAGTGTCAGTGACCCCTGACCTGACCCTCGACTCGACCATAACAACACAGAAGGAGTACTGCGGTCTGACAGCCCTGACACCATCAACACTGGCAGCAGGTTCTTGTACTCCTCCGTGTGTAGATATCATAGATAGAAGTGGGAACGTGATACGCTCTATCAGTCCAGTACACAATGGAGAGAAGATCATACAAGATCCTTACTTCCTCTCTACCACAAGACAAGGCAACATCCTGGTATCTGACGATGAGACCAAGTCTGTGGTGTGTGTGACTCCCCAGGGAGAGGTGGTGTTCAACTACTCCCCTACAGGAGACAGAGCACTTAGAGGTCCAGCAGGTATCACCTGCACTGCTACAGGACACATACTCGTGGCGGATTTTGATGGAGACAAGGTCATAGTCCTGAGAGAGAGTGGTGAGTTTGTGAGAGACCTGCTGACATCACAGGAGGGGATCTGGGATCCTTATGGTATATACTGGGACGAGAGAGGAAGAATCTACGTCACATACTTTCAAGATTATATTGATAATGTCCAGGTGTTTGAATTTAAGTAAACTTTCCAAGACTTTTTTGATAGAAGGTTGATGTAGAAAACGGAGTTTATATATAGAGTTTAAAATATGATTATAATAAAGGAACTTAGATATTTAGATTCTGTTTAATTAAGAAAAGCCCTATTTGAAAATGTTTCTGAATTCAACAATTTCAAGTGGTATTTATATTTTTTCACGATTTTTATGTCACATAGGTTGATTGATTCGCTATGATAGATATTACACAGAATATCAATTTAGATTCTATGCACACTATTAAATCATTTTTGAATTTTTAAATAGTTTACACATCTTGTATATCTAACTTTGTACTGTTTGCTATGTTGATAAACCCTGTATATATCTTTCCTTTACCTTTATAATTAAGTAGTTTATATAGCATACATCAGATCAATTTATTGAAATATACATAAAAATTATTCAGAAAACTTGAATTTGATTTTGTGCTTCCACTAAAAGATAATTAAAGTTGAACCTTATTTACTCTGATCTCTTATAACCGGAAACCATACGATTATATAGTGAAACATTTCTTTCCTAGATAAACAACTCACTTTCATATACTTCCATTAAGGGAAATTGATAGTTTATCATAATTATGAATATTAATATAGAATTATATAACATACTTTGTCATAACAAAAATGTATATAATATTATGTTCCATGAACTTGAAAGTGCAACATGATTATAATTGTATGAATACAACTGTATAGCATTATTTGTCAAAAGACACACGTATCTATAATATATGACAAGTTAAACAGATTTTGCTAAGTTTCACGTATATATTGCCTTTCGTTCAAACTCAGACATGGCATCTAATGAACCCAACGTAATATTGAAATCTACCCCTGTAAGTGTATTACAATATAAATTAAACAATATAACAGATATACACCACGAAACAATGATAAATGATTAGTCGTGATTAATATTCTTCATAATGAAAGATGTACGAATCGTTCTAATCATCAATAAACTACAGACGTATTACAAGTGATAATGGTTGTAAAGAACTGGCTACTGTACAATTCAAGAAAGGATATTGTAGCACTAAAACTATGCTTCGAAAAACCATGTTTTATGTTTTATCTTAGTAAAGTCAACCTACATAAGTCAAACAAAAAGGTTCCTTTAATTGTTGTATCAGTTTTGTATGTTATCTGTTCTCTTCTATCCATCTTGTTAAACGAATGCAAATAATATTTAATGTACATATTAGGAAGAGGGTTTTCTAAGTTGTATTACTTGTACCCACTCCTTTTCTGATGAATAAAATATGTTTAAACTATCTTTTTAGCTGGGCTTTTGGCATGGCATGGTGTCCGGCGTCCGTCCGTCTGTCTGTCTGTAAATTTTGTGCATTTTCGACTTCTTCGCCAGAAGCATAAGGTATAGAAAGTTTAAACTTTGTGTACAGACTCCTTGACTAGAGAGGATTATAATTGATAGCATTTGTGGCCCTGTGGACCCTAATAAGGGTCACAAGGGCCACACCCTGAAACCTTTTTCCATCTTCTTCTCCAGAAGCATGTTTCCGAATAGCGACAATTGAATAGCAAAGATTTGTATATAGCTTGTCAACTGTAGAACATGTATCAGTCAGAATCAGAAGAAAAACGTGAATGAATCTAAAACCCAAATTATGATAAAATTTATTTTGTCCACCAGCCTGGCTGACTGACAATTTGATAATTTATATAGATATTTATCTTTTATGTCCATGTTTGTACCTGTTTTTTATGTTATGTATAAACAATTCATTTCAAATAAATAACTAGGAGCAATTTATGAATCTTAGTAAAGTTGAAGAGTAAAGTAAGAATAGTGGAACTGTTTCAAAATCTAAAATTATAAGAGGTTACATCTTCACAACGTCACGGGCGAAACGAAAAGTTTCTAAACTTTCCCATTCCTCCCTTGACATCATTGGCCGTGATTTCTGTGCTAGCATTTCAACCCGCTGCACGGAAGTAGAATAGTCCAATCAGAAGACAGCATGTTAACTGAATCGATTTGAAAAAATACTTTTGTATGTGTTTTACAAGGGCGAGAAACAATTAATTTGAGTGATACATAAATGTTTGTCTTATCTGCATTCTCGGTGCTCATCAAAAACGTGAAAACAACCATGCGGACTGAAATTTGAAATTAAATTTCACTCGGATAGTTTTCAAGAAGATCGTCTGTTAGTATTTTGAATTTGTTCCGAAATTTCATTGGCTATTTTGTAAGAGCTGATAAGGGGCGTAACTCGTGATCACGATAGGTGTCGCTGCTCCGGATCACCAGTTTTCTACCTTGTGAAGGCAAGGTCTAAAGCGAGGAGAGTTGCTCGATACGTTTTCACATTGCCGTGGGAAGATGAAGAGGTTATGTCTCTCAGAGGAGTTTTTTCCGGAAAGTTTTCTTCAAATTAAATATGTGATTGAACTTGAGATACTGTAGATTACGGTTTTAAAGGTTGGATTTGTTTTTCTTGTGAATATGTAGACATTGATTGTAGAAAATTAACCCCCATCAGCCATGGCAAAGGAGCATTTGTTATCTAAACACCTATTTTTTCATACCTTATCTATCTGTTATGACCATATCATATGATTGTCAACTTGAATTGGTTTTAAGATTTATCTGTGCATTCTAGAGAATTTAACCTGTGGCCATGGCACCAATATATGGCCCTGAGGCATTTTGGAGAGTTCTTTGGGATAGGACCATTTAAGATCATGTGGCACTGTAGGGGTTAATACCAGCTACGTGAATGAAACAAAATCCAATAAATAATGTTCAAACTTTAGATTAGTTGATTATTGGGACAGACACAATTGTTTTAATGTATCCTTTGTTTTTCTAAAAGAATTTGCCAATTTTATCAGATGTAGTTTTTAAGAAATTGACAGGTTTTTTAAATGTTCGGTACCAAACTGTCATTTATCAAGGATAAGCAAAGTATGGCGTGATGAACATCGACGGGCTTGTAACATTCAAATAGCAATATTGATTATATTATGTTTATGAGTTTAATTTGTAATTATCTTTATGTGTGTAGCCATTCTGAAGATACCAAATGGCAAATATTTTCAATATTTGAAGTTTACAAAAATGAAAAAGTTTTTGATTGATATTTATAAAGTTTGTTTGAACGGTATGTTCTAAAATGTCTAATTACATAATATGAATATTCTCAAAACAGATTAAACAATGTGTTCATGTAACTAGATTAGCGTTTGCGGGATACCGCAAAAGCAGAGGAGCCCCGAAACTTGGGGTTTCGCCTTACCCTGTTCCGCCTTTTACAGGCCTCACCAAATTGGGAATTTTCTCGTGACCTTGACCTTCGACACTCAAGGTCACACAATCAATGAACACATTTCATTGAGTATAACATTATTGTAATGAAAAAAGGGTTAAAAATTAATTTAATCCATTTTCTCCATTTTTGTTGACCTTGTTGTGACCTTGACCTTCGACAGTTCGTACTCAAAACTTTTTGAAAATTTGGTACTTCTCAAGAGATAATATTTACAAAATCTTAACTTCATAGCACAAAAAGTTATTGTGTTTACAAGGAATTGCAATAATTCATGTCTCATGACCTTGACCTTTGACCTTCAAGGTCACACAATAATTGAACACTTTTTATTGAGTATAACAATCGTGTATTGATTAAAAGAAATCATAGTTAAAATTAAGCATTTTCACTAAACCATGCTTAAGTCATGACCTTGCTGTGACCTTGACCTTTGACGGATTGTAGCCGAAACCTTTTCAAAAAAATTTACTTTTCCAAGGATGTTATATACCAAGTTAGAGCTTCATAGCACAAAAACTTTTCAAGTTACCATGTTTAGAAATAATTTTGTAGTGATTTTATAACTCGTGACCTTGACCTTTGAACTTGAAAGTGAACATGTCATAATGATTCCCTGGAAGTATTAACATTAAGACATGTTCATGAGTTCTGAAAAGCTAAATGGGGTTAAGTTATACCCAAATTTAGTGCATTTTGTAATAACTCAAACTCATGACCTTGACCTTTGACCTTCAAGGTCACACTATCATTGAACACTTTTAATTGAGTATAACAATCATGTATTGATTAAAAGTGTTCATAGTTAAAATAAAGCATTTCGCTAAAACAAGCTTACGTCATGACCTTGCTGTGACCTTGACCTTCGACGGATTGTAGCAAAAACCTTTTCAATTTATTTTACATTTCCAAGGATGATATACACCAAGTTAGAGCTTCATAGCACAAAAACTTTTCAAGTTATCGCGTTTACAAGGACTTCTTAGAGTGAATACATAGCTCGTGGCCTTGACCTTTGACCTTGAAAGTGAACGTGTCAAAATCGCTCCCCCGAGGTATGAATAAGAGTTCTGGAAAGCTTAGTGGAAAAAAGTTATAGCTAGTAGTACGAGTGCGGCGGCGACGGCGGCGGCGATGGAAACTTCACAAAAACTGATCAAATTGGCGTTAGGACCAAAGATATCAACAGAAAGATTAAACAATAACTTCCAACTCATAAGAATTCAAGCCAAGCTTAACAAGTCTGTCTGGTCTCTCCAAAGCTGACAGTGAAGAATCTGAAATTGACAACTGCACGTGCAAATCATGCTCCGCTCGTCCGGTTGTCCTAGCAACGTTATACACTGGTCGTCTTTGCCAAACCTAGCAGGGAAGAGTCAATCCAAATCAAACCAAATTTTCCCTATTGACGCAGAACTGAATGATAAAAACAAAACTAATTTCAGACAATAATTAAAACGTTTATGAATGCATGGTTGGATATTTGTGCCTTTTTACCTTTATTTATTAAAACAACATTTTATAACAATACTTACAGTCATACCTACACATTAAAGCCTAAATCAGTGGCGGCCATTTCTGTGTGAACACCTTTTACTCATTTCAGATAAGGAAATAAATTTGCATAGGTTAACTAAAATAAAATGCATTCGTTTCATAAGTGCATTCTCTCATGTTTTTGTCGTATAATGTCAAGAACATTAATAACGAATTATTTCGTTTTGTTTTCAGTTTCGTTTCATCGCATTTCAAGATTTGTAACAGCTCCTAATTTTAGTAGGTTCAGTAAAAAACATGGCCGAAAACAACGTGTTTGACTCGTTCATTACATGGAGCCCAACGTGGGGCAAGAAATCATACATTTAAACAAAACAGTGACGTTCATAGACATTAAACATTCAGTGTTATCATCGCAATCATGAGCGAAGAGGAAACAGGCGGCGTTCAGATGGAGAGACTGAAAGCTGTGAGAGCGGGACATCGAATGACGGTAACAAAAATGACGGTAACAAAATATGTTCGTGAGGCGGAACATTTGATTCATGCAAATAAACATGATGATCAGTTAGAAGCAAACTTTGACAGATTACATGTGATTAAGGACATTTTGAAAAGGAAAGTAGACATTCTGTCAGATTTGAATGAAAAAATATTAGACAATTGTGACGTGGTGGCATTGAAAACGAGATAGAGCATGCAGATGACATAAACACGACAATCATGTGTACATTGAGAAAACTTGAAACAGAACTAAAACCAAGGCCAGTGTGTCCTGAAGATTCGGTTAGTGACACAGTAAGCAACAAATATCCAACTGTGCAACAAATTTACGTTCAACCAAACATTAACCCTAACGCCGCCGTTGACAATGAAAGGGACGTAACTCCTGTTGGAGAGAATACTGACATTACAGTGAATAGGGGCTCGAATCAGCAAGGACAAGTGAAACCAAAGTTACCAAAGCTAACAAATGATAAGTTTAGCGGTGATGTGACTAAATTCCAAACATTTTGGGATATTTTCCAAGCTTCAGTTAACAGTGATCCACACATTTCAGTCATTTAAAGGGACTGTTGGAAGGTAGGGCCGCTCGGGCTATAGAGGGCTTGTCACTTACAGAGGCAAATTATCAAGGGGCACTAGATATTTTGCAGGAACAGTTTGGTAATATTCAGACATTCAGATGACCATTTCAGCACACATGGATGACTTGTTGAAACTTCCTGCCTGTGATAGTGAACAAAAGTGGTCACAGCTGAGGTTTGTTTATGACAAAGTGAATGTAAACATCAGAGGGTTGGAATCATTGGGTGTTACGTCAGAACAATATGGTAGTTTTCTCATACCTGTCATCATGGCCAAGCTGCCACATGATATTTGTGTACAAATTGCCAGGCTTACAAAACAAGATGTATGGAAAATTTATGACATTTTGGATATACTGAGGAGTGAAATTTATGCACGTGAGATGAGTTGCTCCATCAAGGCAAGAGATAGGAAAGTGATTGATTCAAGCAAATCAGGTCCTGTAGTAAGGAGGCATTTTCCAGCCAGTGCATCTACATTCACAGCAAACATTCAGACAAGACAAACACATGGTAACTGGATACCAAATTGCGCCTTTTGCTCAGAGCAACACTATTCATCTTCATGTGACAATGTGAAAAATCTAAATGACAGAAGACAGGTTCTCAGAGATGAACAGAAGTGTTTTTTGTGCTTTAAAACTGGACATCACGCATTTCACTGTACCAGTGGAAAGTGTTGTAAGATTTGCAAGAGAGCTCACCACCATTCTGTTTGTAAGCAGAACGAAAATTCACAAGGTCAGCAAACACAACACAGACAACAAAGGATGGATGGTGAAAATACCATTGCAAGTACAACAACTGTGAACAAGGACAAATCAAAGGTACTGTTACAAACAGCTACTTCATATGTGTCATCACCCCTGACGAACCAGTCAGTGCGAGCAAAGATCCTGTTTGATGGTGGTAGTCAGAGGTCTTACATAACAAGTTCAATGGTCAAGAAATTGAGATTATCTCCACTGAAAACAGAAACCCTGAACTTGAACACCTTTGGTAATGACAATTTCACCAGGAAGAGATGTGAGCTTGTATCGTTTCAAATTCATAGCAATGAACATGATGAGGCTGTAACATTAATACATGCTCTCTCATATCCAAACATATGTTCTCCACTAAACAATGAGGTTAATATAGACAAATATGCTCATCTTCAAGGATTACAGCTAGCAGACAAAAACAGCAAAAACACAGAGTGTGTGGACATATTGGTTGGCTCAGATTTCTATTGGGACATAGTGAATGGTGATGTGATCAGAGGAGATTCAGGACCAGTGGCACTAGGTAGCAAGTTAGGATGGATTTTGTCAGGACAAGCTGAAGGATCAATGGTGAATGGCGGTGGTAGTATCACAATTCTCATCATTGAAGAACCAAGTTATGGAACAGTTGGTGAGAACCAAAATGATGAACTCGTTAACCAGTTAAAACAATTTTGGGATGTGGAATCCATGGGCGTACATGATGTACCAGATGATCAGAAGGAACAGTTCTTATCAGATATTCACTTTGACAAAGGCCAGAACAGGTATGAAATCTCTCTTCCGTGGAAGAATAGTGAGGACATTGAATCCCATTCAACATACAACATGTGTCATGCCAGATTATTCCAGTTGAGATCAAGACTGAGGTCTCACCCAGAAGTGTTTGCAGAGTATGACCACATCATACAAGAGCAGGTGAAATCTGTCATCATTGAGGAGGTCCCAGTAACAGAGTTGAAACAGGGAGATTCCAACTTTCTGCCTCATCATGGAGTTGTTAAGGAAGAAAGAAAAACAACAAAACTACGAATAGTTTTTGATGGTTCAGCAAAGGATAAGGATGGAGTATCTCTTAATGACAGACTGGAAACTGGACCCAATCTTACTCCTCACATATTCAACATCATGCTCAACTTTAGAACCTATCAAATAGGACTGACAGCAGACATTGAGAAGGCGTTCCACCAGATTTCAATTGACAGTGAGGACAGAAAGAAACTCAGATTTTTGTGGTTTGAAAACTACAAGAATGTTCATAGTTCAGCAATCAAGCAATATCAATTTTGTAGACTTGTGTTTGGATTGACATCAAGTCCAGCTATACTAAACAGCATCATTCAGTTACATTTGGATGGTTTTAGGACATCACATGATAGGACAGTGAACCTGCTCAAGGACTCAATTTATGTAGATGATCTGGTAGCAGGGGCCAATGACCCAGACGAGGCAGTAGAAATCTACAAGGAAGCAGATCATATCATGACAGAAGGAGGTTTCAGTTTTCGATAATGGAGATCAAGTGACAAGTCAGTTCAACAAGAATTCAAGGGGGCGATAGATGTGAACGAGGAATCTGATGTCAAGTTTCTCTGCATCATATGGAACATAAATGAGGACAAGTTTAGCATAGACTTGAAGGGAGTTGTAGATTTCGGAAGGAAACTGCCAGTCACGAAAAGGTCTGTTCTCAAAATAACAGCCAAGATATTTGATCCATTGGGTTTACTGTCTCCATTTACAATCCAGTGTAAGGTACTTTTCCAAGAGCTTTGTAAAGAAAAGATAGCCTGGGATGAGGAACTGGAAGGAAAATTGAGAATGTGGTGGCACGCATTGCTTGATGATATAGAACTCTTATCAAGTGTCAATATACCACGAAGATACAGTATTGGGGGACAAGCAGTTGTAAGCAGACAGATACATGGTTTCTGTGATGCATCTGAGAAAGCTTTTGCCGCAGTTGTTTATCTGCGTACAGAGTACAGTGACAATGAAGTAGATATCCAGATTGTGGCTTCAAAAACAAGAGTCTCCCCAATGAAGAAACAATCAATACCTCGATTTGAACAACTCAGAGCAGTGCATCTAGAACTGACCCGTGATCTCTCTGCGAAGTCGTTCTTGGAGGCATTCAGACGTTTCACAAGTAGAAGAGGGTTGCCTTACAAACAAGTCTCTGACAATGCTAAGACTTTCAAAAGAGGTGCTTTGGATATTGGGAGAATTGTCACAGCATCTAGAACTCAAAATTACTTGATGAATCAGCATGTGTCATGGGAGTTTATTGTAGAAAAGGCTCCATGGTGGGGAGGTTTCTGGGAAAGAATGGTACAGCTCATGAAGAGGTGTGTGCGGAAGGCAATAGGTCGATCATCTCTTAACTTTGAGGAACTGAGAACATTGATGGTGGAAATAGAAATAACAATCAACAACCGACCAATAACCTATGTGTATGATGAAGACTGCGGACTGTCTCACGCACTGACACCTTCAGACCTGATGTATGGTAGGAGGATTGCACTCACATCAAACGGTAGCCACTGTGATCTTGTGAGTACACACGGGAAATTGACAAAACGTTTGAAACACCAATTCAGACTTCTTTCTAACTTCACAAATCTGTGGAGACGTGATTATGTACTTGCTTTCCCCCC
Organism: Steromphala cineraria; assembly: GCA_916613615.1. Lineage (NCBI taxonomy): Eukaryota > Metazoa > Mollusca > Gastropoda > Trochida > Trochidae > Steromphala > Steromphala cineraria. The sequence continues at coordinate 29,312,456 of OU744737.1, read as the reverse complement.
AAAACACCTTGATAGACGAATGTTCCCCTGAAAATTACGAAACACAACTTCCGCCAGACAGATATCTGATGTGGTGTGTATTCATGAACATCAATTGAGATTCTATAGGCAATATATACATATTTTTACATTTTTAGATAAATAGCACATATTGTAATGTAACTTTGAAATGTTTGCTTTGTTGATAAACATCGAAATCGTCCATTCGATTAACCAAATCATGTGTAATATACACATTTTGAATCCGTTGAACAAGTACCGGCTATAATTTAAGGTTTGTATCGATAATATTCTAAAAAAACATTGCAATAACAAATCATTTATCAAACTTTTGAAAAGACTACCACTAGTTGTCGGATGTTGTGTAACTTCAGGGAGGATGAGTATTAAAGTAAACAAACATAACTTGTGTTATGAAAACATAAATATATTGCAAATAACAAGGGCGTGACGGAGTGAAATTAAATCTTCTGTTTAGGATAACATATTAACGTTTATTTAGATAGTTTGCTTATTTAAATCATGAATGGGATTACCTGCATTTAAAAAAAAAAAAATTATTAGCAGTGGAAAAGGGACGGTGCGACTACTTGATAGTGTGGGGTTACTAAGGAAGATCTCTTCAAAATCATGTTTTGCCTATTGAGATAATCGTTAAGGTATTTGTGAACAAGAATGATA